>AYJT01076929.1:0-10375 GCA_001278415.1 Ocimum tenuiflorum | reverse complement strand
TTTTTTGCGCGTGTGTGTGAGATTAGTATTTTGGTAAATATGGAAAAATATTCCAAGATTATAGTCAACCTGTAAATCTATCACAACTTTTTAATATTATGGAAATCTTTCACAATGTTTCATTCAGTCATGCTTTTCTATCCTAAGTCCGCAATGGCGTCAAACGGGAGCATACGTGGCAGTTAAATTCCACGTGGATGCACAAATGTCTTAATTTTTCTGTTTTAAATTGGCGATCTTAAATCGAAACCTCCAAATCCTCCTGTTGAAATCCCTAAATTGCTTAAAATCGAAATCCTCGACCGTGTCACCCCAAAACATCCGATGACGAACGCCGACGAGTAAGCCCCGAACATCATTTTTCTTGAAAACGATGTGGTTTTACTTATCGACAATTTTAAAAAAATAAAATAAATCACGTATGCATCCACGTAGATTTAACTGTCACATACTCCCCCGTTTGACACCATCAAGGACTTGACATAGAAAAATATAATTAAATAAAATATTAGGATAGATTTTTCTAATATTAAAAAAATTGAAATAGATTTATGACCTGAAACATTAGATATTTGTCGCCGTTGGAAATGTTCTTATATAATGGTGCTTCTGCAGTTCTGCAGAATATAGCCCAAACCCCAGATACCTGCAAAATCACGGAATAAGAAGAAAAAGAAGAAGGAATCATAAAAATGAAGCACAAAAAGTAAATTATGTTGGCGAAATGATAGCAGCAGGTTACGAACAAAAAATGGTGACTGATTAAGTTCGAAACAGCAATACAAAATGAGGCAGATTTCTCCGGCTCTCATCTCAATGAACTCTTCCCCCTTTCTCTCCTCCGCTCCACGTCTCAAAACTCTGGTTTCCTTCAAATTTCGTATCAGGTTTTGTGCTTCGCCACCTCCATTTTCTTGTTGTAATGCCCATAGGAGCTTTTGGTGTTGATAAATTTGCGTCCGGATGCCTTAGTTTCGGACCTTCCATGGTGACCTCAATATACTTGCAGGTGTTTGCATTATTGTTGCTGTGAATTTATGTTGCTGTTGTTGTGGGGAATGGCTGATAAAGATGGTTATTTTTTACTGTAATGTGCCATGCTTAGTTTAGTTTCATATGGGTGTCTTCATTAGAGTGAAAAGCACTCCAATTTTGGTTCTGTTGGGTCGATTTTTGTTGTTTGATTGCATGATAAATGGCCCCGTCTTGTTGGTGGTTTTATGCAAGTGAAGTGGAGGAAGTATCATTCCTTCAAGTCTTTAGTACATAGGCAAAAACATGTTACAGAGTGGAACTTGCATAAATGCAAGTCCTGAAAGTAATCATAAACTAGTGTTCTTTGACCCCATCTTCTTGTGCATTTATGAATTTTTTCTGCGGATTAGGTTTGCATTCTTTTATGCTGATTGCTTGCTATTTCCTGATCAGCATACTGAGTCGTCTAGCACTCTAGCTATGACTGTTAATTGTTAAACAATGCACTTGTGGGAGGTAATCCATCACTTTTACTGCTTTCAGTTTTTTATCGAGTCATCCTACAATAATCGGTTTATTACCTCCAAACCTATTTCCACTTCATGCCAAATAATTTCGGGGGGAAGGAGGATAGGAGATAGTTATTGTAGGACTCGGTTTAGTATTTTTAAGTTTTAAAAATTTCTGGAGTAAAGTTTTTAATATTTGGTGCATTTTTTGGTGTGTATTATGTTGATTAGGAATTTATTTGCTCACTCCTTGCTCTTTTTCGAGCATGAATGATTTGAATTGTATAGCCTAGTATGGTTGATATAGGAAGGTTTCCAAGATAGAATACAAACCATGAGAATTTGAGCCATAACTGGTATTAAGTGGCTAGCATCTGATTATGTTTGGGCTTTACTGGGTGAATCAGGTCGATGTCATCTCATATTGTGGGGTATCCTCGTGTGGGTCCAAAGAGAGAACTTAAGTTTGCACTAGAATCTTTCTGGGATGGAAAGAGCAGTGCTGAGGAGTTGCAGAAGATTGCAGCTGACCTCCGTGCCTCAATTTGGAAGCAGATGGCAGATGCTGGAATAAAATATATTCCTAGCAACACATTCTCATTCTATGACCAAGTCTTGGATACAACTGCAATGTTGGGGGCAGTTCCCTCAAGATACGGTTGGAGAGGGGGTGAGATAGGATTTGACATTTACTTTTCAATGGCTAGGGGTAATGCCTCTGTTCCTGCAATGGAAATGACCAAGTGGTTTGATACCAACTAGTATGTACTGCCCTTTTTCTAATTTATTTTATTCTGAGTCTTTCATGATTTTCATTTATATTGAGCATACAAATATTTTAACAAAACCTTTTTGTTGAAGCAGTCACTATATTGTGCCAGAATTGGGGCCAGATGTTGAATTTTCTTATGGATCTCGCAAGGCAGTGCTAGAATATAAGGAGGCTAAGGCTGTAAGTTCACCAGCATTATATGATGAATGTGCATGTTCACTTTATTCATCAGATGATTGTTGTTAACTTGAGTTGATGTACTAGCTTTTTATAAAAGATATATTCACTTATTTTTATTTTCCTGATTTCAAGTTAATTTGTGTTATACTTGAACATTCTAATATAAGGGGGACAATGTGGAGTTGATGGTGATAATTTTCTATATTGAATGTAAAAGAGAACAGCAGAAGATAAACACAAATTGGAGACAAACTTCAATAATAAACTCGTACGTAATATGAACCCTACAGAAATTCAAACCTGAAGGTTCCGTCAGGCTGGCTTCAGCTAGTAGGTTTACACTCAATAACTTAACTAAGCATGCAAAAGAAAATACGAGATGAAGACACTTTTATGATAGAACGATTTCACCCATTGCAAGGTCCACTTTCCACCGACTCATCTGAAAAAATAATAAAGTCCATAAGTGAAGCCAAATTTGGCTATGGAATCAAGATTAGCCTTTCTTAGCAAGGTCTTGGGACACACAAAGTGTGTGTGTGTGTGTGTGTATTCAATGTGAGGAATCATGTCTTAAGTATATTTTCCTTTGTTGGTATATTTTTTTTTTTGCAGCTTGGTGTTGACACTGTTCCTGTGCTCGTCGGTCCTGTTTCTTACTTATTGCTGTCAAAACTATCAAAGGGAGTTGAGAAGTCGTTTTCTCTTCTTTCCCTGATAGATAAGGTTCTTCCAGTGTACAAGTAAGATCATCAAATGCACTTCTGATTGTCCAATTGATCTATATTTTATGTTGAAATAAACTATTCTCTTACTGTACTATGAAGGAAAGTTGTGGCTGAACTAAAGGCAGCTGGTGCTAGCTGGATTCAGTTTGATGAGCCTACCCTTGTCATGGATCTTGATTCTCATCAATTGGATGCATTCACTCATGCTTATAAAGAATTGGAGTCTTCCTTTTCCGGCTTGAATGTTCTTTTGGAGACATATTTTTCTGACCTTACTGCTGAGGCATATAATGCTGTTACTTCTTTGAAGGGTGTAACAGCTATTGGCTTTGATTTGGTGCGAGGACCAAACACCCTTGACCTAATAAGAAATGGATTTCCTCCAGGAAAATATCTTTTTGCTGGAGTTGTTGATGGTAGAAACGTTTGGGCTAATGACCTTAATGCTTCTCTAAGTACCTTGCAGGCTTTGGAGGGTGTAGTGGTGAAAGGTGATTTCCTAATACTCCTCGATAAATAAATGCTACACATTGTGAAATTAAGACAAAGAACATCTGTGGGTTTCTAGGCCTTCTTGAAGTGTTAAGATGTCAAGCAGCTATCTTGGTACCGTAATCATCTTTCCTATAAATTTAAGTAGCATAAATTATGGAACTGGATACTATATATAAAAGATGAAGTAATGTTTGACTGCAATGCTTATTTAAACGACTTTATTTGGGTTTGTCGCTATAGTCCACTTCTGTTTCAGTCCCTTGCCTGGCTGCTCCAGGTTTTATGCCACTTCACAAGCTTAGATATTATGTTAATGCTTTAGGTTTTATGTTCAAGAAAAACTCAAGAATGATCACATTATTTGATAAAGGTTATAGTTTCCAGCATAAATTGTTATAGATGATTTGACAACCATATTAAATCTTGTGATGACTAGTGAGTTGGTATATGTGCAGAAATATTGACATATCCTTTAGATTCTAGAAACCTCACCACCTTTGATAAAATCTTCTCCTTTGTTATCCAGACAAGCTCGTGGTATCTACATCGTGCTCTTTGCTTCATACCGCTGTTGATTTGGTGGATGAAAATAAGTTGGATGGTGAACTCAAGTCATGGCTTGCGTTTGCAGCACAGAAGTTAGTTGAAGTCAATGTATTGGCAAAGGCACTATCTGGCCAGAAGGATGAGGTACTCCATTAGTCATTTCTTTTTGTTATGCTACGATGTACTGATGTACTACTCTTCTCCAGATTTCAGGCAGAATGTATCTAATGATCTGCAAATTTGAGAGTTCAAATCATTGAGATAATAGGCCATAATCCATAAGTTACATTGTTGTGCATGATAAAAACTTTCTCAACAGCGATTGTCTTGCTTCATCAATTCAATTTGTCTCAATAATACTTATTTGCAATATTGGTTAAATAAAGAGGTGCTGCTAATCTTGATCATTATTTTTTTATTTTGTATTTTCTGGCTTTTTTTTAATCACATAGCTTAATTTTCTAAAATTAACCCAGAGCTGCTGCCCCTTATACTCTGCAACCACAATTTGACCAGAGGTTCATGCCACAGTTATCATCCAAGTTTTTCTTGGCACTTGGCTTTTTGAGATGCAAGAAGTTTGCAACCTTTGAAAGTTAAAAAACAATTCTCTTTTAAAGATATAAATAATGATGTTTGTTTAAGCTGCCTGTTTGGACTATTTTCTTGACATGTCACAATGCATGTTTCTTCAAGTGCTTCTTTCTCAATGGTAGCTTCCTTTTCAGGCATTCTTTTCTGCTAAAGCAGCAGCTCAGGCTTCAAGAAGGTCGTCACCGAGAGTGACTAATGAGGCTGTTCAAAAAGCTGTAAGCCTTTATGCCGCTATTTTTGCTTCATGCCCCAAAACAGAGAATATGACTTTTTCTGCTATTATATTTATATTCAGACTGCTGCCCTGAAGGAGTCGGACCACCAGAGAGCTACAAATGTCACTGCCAGGTTGGCAGCCCAACACGAAAAGCTAAATCTTCCTATCCTGCCAACTACTACTATTGGTTCTTTTCCTCAAACTCTGGAGCTTAGGAAAGTTCGTCGTGAATACAAGGCTGGCAAGTAAGTGTCATAGCTATAATACTTTGTTTGTATATTTCAATGCTCTCAGCTTTTCTGTTATCAAGACTTCTGCTATTATTCTTTGAGGATATCTGAGGAAGAATATGTCAAAGCCATTAAGGCGGAAATCAAAGAAATCATCAAAACTCAAGAAGAGCTCGGCATTGATGTTCTTGTCCATGGGGAACCAGAGGTGAGCTTAATAGCATCTGCCAATCTGAAATAATCTAGTTCAAGAAATAAATACCTTTTGATAATTGTAGAGAAATGACATGGTGGAGTACTTTGGCGAGCAGCTATCTGGTTTCGCCTTCACTGAAAATGGTTGGGTTCAATCATATGGATCCAGGTGTGTGAAGCCACCCATTATATACGGTGACGTTAGTCGCCCTAAACCAATGACAGTCTTCTGGTCTACATTAGCTCAAAGCATGACCGAGCACCCGATGAAGGGAATGCTTACTGGTCCTGTTACGATACTGAACTGGGCTTTCGTTAGAAACGACCAGCCCAGGTACGAAATCACATATACCTGCTAGATGTCTTAGAAAAATGATATTAAGTTTAATTTCATGCTTTTCACCTTAGACATGAGACCTGCTATCAGATTGCTCTTGCCATGAAGAATGAGGTTGAAGATCTTGAGAGAGCTGGAATTAAAGTCATTCAAATTGATGAGGCTGCTCTGAGAGAGGGTTTGCCTCTTCGAAAATCCGAGCAGGCGTTTTACTTGGACTGGGCTGTACGCTCCTTTAGGATAACCAACTGTGCAGTTCAAGACACAACTCAGGTATTTCCTCTTTCTTGTCTTCTATGGGAAATTATTGCGCGCATTTAGGGCTGTGTAAATGCGCAGTTCAGTCCGAAACCAAACTGATCCAATAAAACTGAAAGCTCAACTTACAAGAAAATTGAAAAACCTAACCATCCAAACTAATTTTAATAACCGAACTGAACCAAATCTTATTGGTTCCCTTTGGTTGGTTCAGTTTTCAGTTAAAACCAAAGTTTTTCATTGTTTCCCTTTGTTTTTCATGCAATTTTATCTGAATCAAAGCTACACTTGAATTAAATAATTAATGGCCAAATAATTAAGAAACAACTTAAAACTTCCATAATAATAAATGGTAAAACCCTAAAATATAAACAATATTTTAGCAAGTAAATATTTTTAATGTTTTGTTTGATTTGTATCCTAAAAAAGTGAAGTACTCTAAAAAGTTATAAGAAGTTGTTCGTTTCCATTTTTTTAACTAAGGAGAGAGAAAAAATAGAGTAGAAATTTGAATTTATTTTGGAGGGAATCAATAATCTGAAGAACAAAAATGAAATCAAACGGACCCTATCAGAATAAATTTGTATTTGTTGTCTAAATTATGTGAAGTCACGGGTAAAATAGTATCAAGAGTGAACTTATTTTGATGCTATGTAAATTTTTGGACTAAAGTGCAAAAATTCTTTAATATAGGGACTAGAAATGTCAGTATGAGACTAAATGTGCAACTATTGAGACTAAAATGAAATCATATTGTGTCATCGGGGATCAAAAATGCAATTAACTCTAATTTAAATACTCTTAATAACATTCATGACTGGTTCAGCTAGTTCGACTTTAGGCTTTTGGGAGGAGCAATAGCATTTTTGCTCATGAGGAGAATGCTGCAAATCAGTATCAATGGTGTTTCTCATTCTAAATGCAGATTCACACCCACATGTGCTACTCAAACTTCAACGACATCATCAACGCAATCATCGACATGGACGCAGATGTTGTGACTATCGAGAACTCCAGGTCAGACCAGAAGCTTCTCTCAGTTTTCCGCGAGGGAGTGAGGTATGATGCTGGCATTGGCCCTGGTGTGTATGATATCCATTCACCGAGGATCCCGTCGACTGAGGAGATTGTGGATCGTATAAACGCGATGCTCGGAGTTTTGGACAGGAAAATTCTTTGGATCAACCCTGACTGTGGCCTGAAAACTCGCAAATACTCGGAAGTGAAGCCATCACTGAGCAATATGGTTGCTGCCGCAAAGCTCGCACGCGCGCAGTTGGCTGCAGCCAAGTGAGGTGTGCATGGCACATAATGATTTTTGGTGTACATATACAGTTAGGTTGTGTTTGAAACTTGTTTTAAAAAAGTGAAGTACCTTAAATTATGAGAAGTTTTTTGTTTGCAATTTTTTGTTGATGAGAGGAAAAAGTAGTATGTGAAATTTGAAAGAAATTTGAAGGGAGTTTCTTTTCTGGAAAACCTTAGTTATGCCTTGTTTGTACGTCGAAGTGAAAGTAGGTTGTGTTTGCCGTTTTGCTAAAATGATGTAATTTTTTGCACACAGTTTCTATATTCAAGTTTGGAAGTCTTTGTCATAGTTTGTAATGTAATTGAAAAAAAAACATAATTTGTAATTGATTGCTGAAAATGATGGTAAGTTTTTGCATAGTTTTTGAGGATGATAGTAAATTTTTTGAAAATTTGAATAGTTTGTAATGTAATTGTGAAAAAAACTCATAGTTTATAAGTCAACCGTATATTTGGCATAAAATAATAATTATTAATAATTTAACTTCCAACAAACAGTTCTAAAAGCTTCCACAAGAAGTCCTTTCGGAAACATGTTAGTGATGAACGTTGAATGTGTAAATATTTTTACTAAAAGGGGTCTATCCCATATGCCCCAGCCTAAGAAAAATATATATCACAATCATTTTTTTATTTTAGAGTTTTTATATTGTTTAATAATACATGACCTCGTAGTTCCCCAAAAATCTTAAGGAAAATTTACATTTAAATATTGTAAATATCAATTCACACGAAAATCTTGTGCATTACCATAATTGTTGCACCCAAAATCTTAGTGATACGTCGTATATATAAAATTATCAAATCCAACGTTGTTTTATGTATTGGATGATGACATGTCAGGGGATATTTACTTTTGCACCCATCCAACGCGGCACTTCACATTGAGAGAAATATAATAAATTATTTCTATTAAATGGAAATCCAATTTTTGATGTAGCACTAAAAATAATTTTAAATTCCAATACAGGTCAGGTATCTGCTTGTTTTCGAATTCTATGTTAGGCAGAAATTGAAAAACATCCAATAGAAAATAGGATAATAATAATAAAATAATAGCATAAGTCCACCGCGGATTTTAGCGGAAAATATGACAACCTGATTATGACACTTCACCAATATTCATTTTAGTCAATATATACATAGATAAGAGCTATCCTTTTCTAAGAAAAAAAATTCAACGCAGCCTACGTTGGAGATCAGGCGTGATCATCTACCTGTATATAGAACAAATAATAAATCTTATAATTATCTAGAAACAACCGGGCCTAAAAATGACCACGACTAAAAAACACTTGAACAAATTATCTAATTACCCTAGCACTGATGGTCACAAGACTCCACTATCAAAGAGAAAAAAGATAACTTAATACAAAGGGTCTGTTTGATTTTTTTTCCATAAAATTGATTATCTCCAAAATAAATTTATATTTTTACCCTATTTTTCCTCTTTTCTTAAATTAAAAAATATAAAAAATAATTTCTTATAATTTTTTAAGGTATTTTTTTTTAAATACAAATCAAACGACACAAAAATATGCATTGGACGACGGCAGCCAGGTACACATACATTTTCAGCTACACGTACATTTTGAATTCATCTGAATATGACACTTGTTAGAAAAGCAGAACGGGTTATTTAAGAAAAAGGAATATTTTTAAATAACTTTTTTTATCAATATGACAATATCATACATTATATAATTTTGAAATGATTTATCCAATAATATAATTTATATTTACTCACATCAATATTATTCAATAGAATTATTCGTATGAAAGAGAAAAAAAAATTATATTAAACGATCTAGTTAATTTAGACGAATCTAAACAACTTATTTTATCAATCCAACCTAAATCCAAACTCGCCTAAGAGACTAAAATAAGCTAGTAAAAACTTAATGCATGATTAAATATCACAACATCATTTTATAATAAGAGTGAGTTGAAGAAATAGTTGAAGTGTCAGGCAATATGGTTTGTATGAAAATATTTTTACCGTTTATTGTTTTCGTTATTTCAGGTGTATAATTATAGTCATACTCCACGTTAGCTTGTATTGTAGCTGAAAAGTATCCAACCAACAAAGTAAAGCACAAGTTGAGCATACTATTGTAAGCAACTTAATTCATATCCACTGTGTCATTTCAAAATGGCAAGAACTCGTTAGATCGACTAAACGATTCATTTTTATAAATCCAAACGCATGTCCGTCCTGAATTTCAAATTCAAATTCATATCTCTCCTGAATTTTAAACCAAAACCCGCCTCTTCCAATATAAATTTGTGTGTTTGTATAATTATTTAGAATAAATTTTATGTAAATGGAGAGTGATTGTGTGGTGTTGGAAGTGAATGGGAAGAGATATGAAGTAGGAGGTGAAGTTGATCCTTCCACTACTCTGCTCACTTTCTTGCGTTCAGCTACTCCTTTTAAGAGCGCCAAGCTTGCTTGTGCTCAAGGTTTTGTTTTCTCTTCTTCTTTGTTTTTTTTTTTCTTTGTTCGCCTACTTTCTTTGATAATCATGTCCGCAAATTTTTTTCTTTGTCTAAGTTTTTATTTAGTTATCAACTTTTAGTATTTTTTTAGGGTCTTAGATATTCAATAACTTGAGAAAATATTTTTGCTTTCTGCTACTGATCACTATCTGTGGCCAAGTAGAGAACTTTTCCGGCACTGGTGCTTGAGTTTATGCTCATTTATCTGAATTCTGATCAAACAATAGTTGAGGTTGTTTCCTGTTAAAAGGTCTACATAAGATAGACGGACCCCTAATATTTATGGCCTCACAAAAAGATAAAATAGCTTCAAATTTTAAACGATCAGAACTCTTTCGTTTTTAATCTAATTTACTCACGTAATAGATCAAACTAAAGCTCTTTAAACGACTTTTCGTTTAAGATATCAAAAGATCATTTTTGCAGAGAAATGAAAAATACTTAATTTCATGCATGCATCAGTCATTTAAATTTAATTTAATTATAAAGAAATAAAAAGAGCTTTAATTCGATATATTATTTACATAGGTTG
>AYJT01076928.1:0-13138 GCA_001278415.1 Ocimum tenuiflorum | reverse complement strand
ACTGCCTCGGGATGTGGCGGGTGAGCACACCTTTCCCATGATCGTAAAGTTACGATCATGAGTTTTAGTTTACACGGGCACATTACTGAGGGATTTATTGTAACATCTTAAAAAATGAGAGTGTTAAGATAATTTGACAGTTTTGATTACATAGCGATGTCATCATATCCTTTAGTGAAAACGGCTAGGATATTTGGATCCATCTAAAAACCATAAGTTTTTGGCATCTTAGTGATATGTTTAAAAAGCTTATAGTTGTGGTCATACATATGATGTTTTCAGGTGGTTGTGGGGCATGTGTAGTCCTGTTAACCAAGTACGATCCCAAACTCAAGCAGTCTGAGAGTTTCAGCGTGAGTTCTTGTCTCACGCTTCTCTGCAGTGTCAATGGCTGCTCCATTACTACAAGTGAAGGCCTTGGAAACACTAAACAAGGCTTCCACCCCATCCACCAAAGATTTTCCGGATTCCACGCTTCTCAATGCGGCTTCTGCACTCCAGGAATGTGCATATCTCTTTTCTCAGCCCTTGCAAATGCTGACAAAAGGCATCATGCACGACCTGCAACTGGATTCTCTAAACTGACTGTTTCTGAAGCCGAAAAGGCTGTAGTTGGAAACCTCTGTAGATGCACTGGCTACAGGCCCATTGCTGATGCCTGCAAAAGCTTTGCTGCAGATGTTGATTTGGAGGACTTGGGCATGAATTGTTTCTGGAAGAGGGATGACCCAAATGAAGTTAGATCAAGAAAGTTACCTTTTTATAGTCCAAAAGATCATGTTTTACCATACACTGAAGTGTTGAAGGATGAATACGATTTGAGTAGGATCTTGAATTCTGAAAAGTGTTCTTGGTTCACTCCTGTTACTGTTGACGAGCTTCGGAGCTTGTTGAGCTCTGATAAGGTGGGAAATGGTAGTCGGGTCAAGGTGGTTGTTGGAAACACGGGTACAGGCTATTATAAAGAAACAGAGAAGTATGACAGATACATTGATATAAGGTATGTTCCTGAGCTTTCAGTGGCTAAAAGGGATGGGTTTGGGATTGTTTTCGGAGCAGCTTTGCCGATTTCAAAAGTTGTAAAGTATTTGAGGAAAGAAAGTGGATCCAACATAGGCTCATTGGGGTTGATTCTTGAGAAGATCAGTGAGCATATGGAGAAGGTTGCTTCGAGTTTCATTCAGAACTCAGCAAGTGTAGGGGGAAATCTGATGATGGCTCAGAGGAAGCGTTTTCCCTCAGATATAGCTACGTTACTTCTTGCTGTTGGCTCTACTGTCACCATTTTGACAGATCATAACAAGCAAGAAAACATCACTGTTGAAAACTTCTTGTGTGGCCCGCCTCTTGACCCCAAAGATGTGCTTTTGAGTGTCCACATTCCTTTTCTTGAACCAGCAAGAAATGATGAAAATAATTCAAGACTGGTTTTTGAAGCCTACCGAGCTGCACCTCGACCGCTTGGTAATGCTTTGCCTTACTTAAATGCTGCTTTCTTGGCTGATGTTTTTTGTAGCAGAAATGGAAATGTAGTGAACCATATTCGGTTGGTGTTTGGGGCTTATGGGGAGAAACACGCGTTGAGGGCGAAGAAAGTGGAGCAGTTTCTCGAAGGGAAAGTGCTCAATGTTGGAGTATTGGATGAAGTGATTAGATTGCTGGAATGTGATGTTTTTTGTGAAGATGGAAAGTCGCATCCTACTTACAGGACAAGCTTAGCAGTTGGTTTCTTGTTTTCATTTCTTGTTACGTTCATTGATACTGGATCTGCCGTTTGTGGTTCACCATTAGAAGGAGGTGCGAAAAGCAAGAATAATGAAAATGCAAGTACAATAAGCAAATCCCCATTGTTATCATCTGGAAAACAGTTTGTGGAATATAGCAGAAACTACTATCCTGTGGGTGAACCAATGCCGAAATTTGGTGCAGAAATTCAAGCTTCTGGTTTGTTGTATCCTTTTCAGCTTAAAGATGCCTCCAAAATTGGCTTATCTTAATGTTCATAGTTGCTTTTTCATAGGTGAAGCTGTGTACGTTGATGACATTCCTTCGCCTCCAAATTGTCTGCACGGAGCACTCATTTGTAGCACCAAACCTTTAGCTCGAGTCAACGGTGTTTCCTTTAAGCCTAGCTTAACTGACATTGTTGATGTTATCTCCATCAAAGATATCCCAAAAGGAGGAGAAAATATAGGAGGAATAGGCTATTTTGGCCCCGAGCCTTTGTTTGCTGGAGAGATCACAAGATTTGCTGGTGATGTGATTGCATTTGTGGTATATAAACTCTCTCATCTGCTAGAACTTGACTTTTGTCTACAGACAAATTTGATCCTGCATTATCTTCTGCAGGTTGCTGAGACTCAAGTGCAAGCCAATTTTGCTGAAAGAACAGTTGTGGTCGATTATGATACACAAGGCCTGGATCCTCCGATTTTAACTGTTGAAGAGGCTGTCAAACATTCAAGTTTCTTTGACGTACCTCCTATTTTAACTCCACAAAAGGTTGGTGATTTCTCAAAGGGAATGGCAGAAGCTGATCACAAGATTCTCTCTGCAGAGGTACTTTGATGAAGTTGATATTTTAGCTTTGATTGATTTATTTCCATTACTTTAGATGCAAACTTCAATCCAATAGTTGTCTCTTTTTTCGGTCTTTCAATGGTGATATGCAGATTAGGCTCGGTTCACAATACTACTTCTGCATGGAGACACAAACTGCACTTGCAATCCCAGATGAAGACAACTGCATGGTGGTTTACAGTTCTGTTCAATGCCCAGAATACGCCCATCTGGCCATCGCGAGATGCCTTGGCGTTCCTGACCATAGTGTTCGTGTAATTACCAGACGACTTGGTGGAGGTTTCGGTGGGAAGATTCTTAAAGCAATGACTGTGAGTATGATCATCGTCATCAGATTTCATTTCTCTGTTCTCTGCTCTCTTTTTTCTACCTTCTTGTGTGGAATGTTGTGTTTGCAGGTTGCCACAGCATGTGCAGTTGCAGCAAACAAATTGCGTCGTCCTGTCAGAAGCTATCTAGACCGAAAAACAGACATGATCATTGCAGGAGGGAGACATCCCATGAAGATAACGTACGATGTTGGGTTCAAATCCAATGGGAAGATCACAGCTCTACACCTCAACATACTAATGAATGCAGGCATCACTGTAGACTTTAGCCCCTATATTCCATACACTATGATCTCCGGCTTGAAAAAGTACAACTGGGGAGCGCTGTCTTTCGACGTAAAGATATGCAAGACAAACCACTCAAGCAAATCGGTAATGCGGGCCCCGGGCGACGTGCAGGGGTCTTACGTTGCAGAAGCTGTACTAGAGAGTGTTGCTTCTGTGCTGTCGGTGGATGTGGATTTAATTAGAAAGATTAATCTGCACTCGTACGAAAGTCTTAAAATGTTCTACCCTGATGCAGCAGGGGAGTTGGGAGAGTACACTCTGCCTTCCATTTTTGACAAGGTGGCTGAATCATCACGCTTCAGGCAGAAGATTGAAATGATAACACAGTTTAACTGCTCTAATATCTGGCTTAAGAGAGGCATTTCTCGTGTTCCAATTGTGTATGAAGTTGGTGTGAAGGGAGTTCCTGGTAAAGTGAGTATCCTTGGTGATGGATCAATTGTGGTTGAGGTTGGAGGCATTGAGATGGGACAAGGGCTTTGGACTAAAGTCAAGCAAATGGCAGCTTTTGCTCTTGGCTCTATTCAGAGTGGGGGTGCTGAAGAGCTAGTCGAGAAAGTGCGCGTTGTTCAGGCAGACAGTTTGAGTTTAGTGCAGGGAGGGTTTACTACTGGGAGCACCGCGTCGGAGGCGAGCTGTGCAGCTGTTAGAGAATGCTGCATGATTTTGGTGGAAAGATTGACCCCTCTTGTGGAAAAGATGCAGGAGGAAAGTGGAGTAGTGAAATGGAGTGATCTGATTATGCAGGTCTTTTATTTGCATATTCATTTTTTATCAAAAGATTTGAATCATTTGATGGTGTTCTTTAATCTATGGATGCAGGCACATCATAATTCTGTAAATTTGGCAGCACATTCTTACTTTTTGCCTGAGTCAACTTCTTCAAATTACTTAAACTATGGTGCTGCAGTGAGTGAGGTAAGATTTGTTTGTGTGATGCATTGTGTAGGTTTGTTAAAAGGGCATTTTTTTTGCTGTGATTAAGAATCTTATTGTTGCATTCGATGTCCCTACCTAGACTCGAACCCGTGACCTTTAAAGTCATGGAAAAAGTGCTTGTCACTGCACCCCGAGGTGGTAGACTGCATTTGATGTTAATATTTAATTTGTTGAGGCAGGTAGAAGTTAACATAATGACAGGAGAAACAACAATTATAAGTAGTGATATCATCTATGACTGTGGCCAAAGCATGAACCCTGCTGTAGATTTGGGGCAGGTATGAGCATCAAATTCCTTTCACTTGTACTCTCGTATTCTTAAAATTGTAGACATGGTTTGACAAACCAATTAATTTTGGCCGTTTTGTCTGGTTTGAGAGAAAAACTCCGGCCGATCAATTCGAAAAATGTTAAACTAGATAATACCGATTCAGCTTAGGGTTTGGAACATGAAACATGACGTCTTAATAATGTCATTATAAAATTAAATTAGTAACTAGATGTACAAAACTTGTGGTTTTTATATTAATATAGTGTTTCATGATCTTTGTGTTGTATGCTCTATTTTACGGAACAGGAAACTTGGAAATTTATGATTATCCCGAATCTATAACATTATTGATATTTCAAGTTGGCTTTATTGAAAGCTTAATCATGGAGTATGATGAAAAAAAACGAAGGTTGGAATATGTGAAAAAAGAATTTAGTGAATAAAAACATATATAATCATTGAAATAGAATTTAATGTTGGTTAGATGCAACTGTTTATAGTTGAAGTTATTTAAAACTGTTAAACCAGCCAGATCAAACTGTTTTAATATGGTTTGACCGATTTGGATTTGATGACTTATTCGACTGGTTTAGTTCGTAAAATTTTAAAACTGGCCAAACTGAACCGTAAATACTTATATCTTCTCCTCTCACAGATCGAAGGTGGTTTTGTACAAGGCCTGGGATTCTTCATGCTTGAAGAATACCTAGCTAATGAAGATGGATTACTCAGCACTGACAGCACATGGACATATAAGATCCCAACTCTTGACACCATTCCTAAACAATTGAATGTTGAGGTGCTTAACAGTGGACATCACCACAATCGTGTTCTCTCCTCTAAGGGTACCTTGCGTAAACTCTATATATATATATGTGTGTGTGTATTTATACATATATATTGAAGAAATGAAGAAATCAGGTGAGAATATAAGAAAAGTTGGGAATGAGAATGAATCTTGACCTTACGGTTGAAATTTTTTTGTTTGAATGTTTTATGTTTTTTTTTTATATTTTGTAACTCGTGTTTCAAAAAACATGATGATTTTTAGCACAACAAATGTAATAAAAGAGCATAAAATATTGAATGAAAAAAATATTCATTCTTATTTCTCATTTTAAGATCATTCTCACATGATTCGCTCCCTGTATATACATATTTGTGAACTCGTGTATTTTTCGTGTTTATTAGACATTTTCTTATATTAAGGTGGACATATTTGTATTTGACATGTCCTAATATATAAAAATGCCACAACACACAAAAGATGCTCACATTAACACACGAAGAATCCAAATAAACACTAAAAATACATTTGTTCGCAAATTAACTCACGAGAAAGAGTTTGCGTTTGATTACAAAACTATATATATAGTGAAATTGAAATGATTGTGCAGCTTGTGGGGAGGCTCCTTTGCTTTTGGCGGCATCAGTTCATTGTGCAGTAAGAGCAGCCATTACTGGAGCTAGAAAACAGCTCAGGGCTTGGGGAGCTGTTGATGGGATCGATTCCGATTTCGTGCTCGACGTTCCGGCTACTTTGCCGGTCGTTAAGAAGATATGCGGTCTCAACTCTGTCCAAATATACTTGCAGCATTTGCTCTCTTGCTCTTAAAGTTGCACAACAGGTTATAATGTAGACGTGCATAAATCGATCATGTATGCCCTTCTCGATATGCGAGAATTTGTACAACTTATTATGTAAAAATGACTAGCACGTAAAAATGTAGCATACTTATAGATGCACTTTAAATACCTTTTGTATAATGGTGGTGCATTTTAATGTGGTGGTGTTGTGTAGGGCGTAATTGTATAATTGATTCCCAAATTTATCGTGAATTCTGAAATCATTCCATTCCTGAATTTTTGGAACTCACAACCAAATGTCTACTAATTGTGCACAATGACAAAGATTTATCGATACCAATTGGGTCATTTATGATGTTTGCTTGCATCTTTGAAGTAGAAAAGTCAAACACAAACATCGCAAATAAATTGAAAAGTTCTTTGTACTTGGTTTTCTTAAAACAAAAGTTATCCTGCTCGGCAATATCAAATAATGTGCGATATGTGAGAGAGAGCCGTGGAGACAAATTTTAATATCTATTTATTTGTGAGTAAATAAACACTATTTATTTGTGAATAAATAAACACAAAATTCATGTATAATTCAATATGGTTTGGATCAAAAATACATTTTCGTGGATTCAATTTGTAGATTTCCTTTGATTCTTCTTTTCAGATTTTGATCTTCGAAAGTTTTCGTGTGTTCTTTAAATCTTCAACGAAATTTGGCTCATTGAACTTGGATTTGAAGCTTTACAATGTTAATTCAAAAGGTTTGAACCTTGTTTTCAAATCAAATGTTAGATTTGACTTGAACTTTAATGAAAAATATAACTGTGTTCTTCGTATTTTTGAATTTTGATCTTCTTCTTTAAGAATTTGTGGACTTAATAATATTTATTGGGGGTGGGGAGCCTTGATTTCGAATCAAGCCCCGTAGTTGATTTTTGTTTGACGAAGAACTTGTCGTTGTTCTTCGTGAACTTGAACTTTGAACGTGTAGAGAGAATTTCGGTCTCCTCCTTCGGTGTGTCCGTCTACTCCTTCAAATATGTGTATTTCGTGCGTCTCCAAGCCTCTCCAAGATTCTATTGGTCCCCCCATTAGATGGGCTCGAGCCATATTTTGATGGGCTCGTCATGTAGCATGATTTGGTTGGTTAGAAATTTAAACACATGTTAAATACATTAAATATCAAATTTTTATTTTTGTTTATTTACTTCAGGAATAAATTGAATTAAATTCCTCAATATAAACAAATTGGTATTTTTTTTTTTCACTTATCGTGATTTAATTGATCGTGAATTTTCATATGTCTACAAATTACCCTCTTGAAACTTGTCATCGCACAATATATTTAAAGAGAACGAGTCTCAAAATTTCAGATAGTTTATACTCATGTCGATGAGTTATTGAGCTTGGTTTGAATTTATAGACAGTTTATAATCGTGTCAAGGAGTTTTTGAACTTTATTTCTCTTTCCTCTTTTGGATGAGCTCACCGAACTGGACTTCATTTGGGCTTTGAATATTGGGGGTTGGATCCAAGCTCAAGAACCGGACATTGACTAAAAGGACTTGCTTTTTCGACACTTTCCACTTCTAAGCCATATACTTTTCAGCAACTATGGTCCCATTTTCCATGATTATACAACTGCAACCAGTCCATGTATTCCATCATAATGATTTATCAAGATTTAGCTTAATCACTACGACGAATCTGATTTTAAATAATAAAAAAAAAAACGCTAATGCCATTCTGTCGTGTGGCCGATAAAGAGGAGGTTACTGTGGAAGAAGTGTGATGGTTATCGAAAGACATGTGCTAAAGTTGGCGAAGAAATGCATCACTTTTACATTTGTGGGGCCGATAATTTATTAGGCTTGCATTTGCAAAATTATTAGTGCCTTTATGTTATATTTTTTGATGGTCCAATTATTTAGGCCCATTTTATTTTGTTTTAGATATATAACCTAAATTTGTATTGAGATGATTAAGCAAGAAATCAAATATCAAAATTTTTATATTTCTCTAAGTTTCTCCTCTAATTCCTCTCCCACTTCTTTCTAATTTCCCCACCTTTTCTTAATACTTTCTTGTGCAATATGTTAAAAGTACAGGAGCTCTTTATGAAATCTTCATCAATCGAGATGGAAAACGGCGTCGTAGGAGGGAACATGACAAATTCCAATTATTATGTTCGGCGATCAATTTATCCGCAAACGAACCCATGCCACCATTTCAATGCAATAGGCCCATCACAATTAATTCGTCCAGCCCAAACAAATTTTTGGTTCCGTAGGACACGGTTCCATTTTACTTTGATACCAAATATTTACTTTTAGTTCCATACATGCATTTTTTGTCCCATCAACAAACTTTCCGTCAAAATATATTTGCAATTTAAGTATTTTTAATTTCAAATTCTTTATATCATTTATAATAATTAACATAATATAAAATAGAACAAATGAGAATATAATTCACGTAGTAATTTACTGATTCTGATACCGAAATTTTAAATTTTAGACTAAAATTTATATTCGAGAACAAAATAAAACGGGGCATGTCCCACCGAAGCAGCAGAAGCTAGTTTTCCCGTATTGCGCGAAATATCGTCTTATTAAAGCGTCCAGTCAATTTCCCTCCATTTCCATGTTTTTGCATCTCTCTCTCACATCTCCCCTCTTTCTCTCTCTAGGAATCACGAAGCACAGTGGTGTTGGACTCCACAGCAAAGTTCGAGAGCTCGAATTCCCGCCTTTTACACTGGCCGGTAAGTTCTGCTTAGCCCCTACACTTGCCGGATTCGCAATTTCTCTTTCTATCAACTTTGCCCGAATTTCGTCTACAACCCTAGGACTCACTTTCTGCTAAATTTCCTGAATATTATTTATTTATTTATTTCTTCTGGTTGTTGTATTTTTGTCGTGTTTGCTAACTATGTCGGTCGGTGCAGTTTTATCTGGTTTGATGTAATTGTTGTTTACGAATTGCCTAATACGAGTTGGGCTATTTTGGTTGTTTTTCACTGGAAATTACGACCGAGAAGTGTTTATTTGAACTATTTCGGGTTTTCATAATGCTGTTCAGGGAACGTGACGTAAACATCTTTCTTTGATTGTCGTCCAGTCTGGAGAGTAGTCTCGAATTCTACTGAATTTCATCATGTATATAAAGCAGGTATTTATCGGCATTATTATTTTATTATATGTCCCGTATCCTCTTAAAAGACACGTGCTCATTATTGATTTGTGTGCATATCTTCATTTTAGGTTGTCATAGAAGGGTTCAAGAGTTACAGGGAGCAGATTGCAGCCGAAACATTCAGTCCCAAAGTTAACTGTGTTGGTATAAACATTTTTGTTTCCGTCCTCTTGGTCTTTTATTTATTCTATCACTTCTTGCATAGATCTCTTTCAAAGAGTGTTAAATTTATGTGAAGTAATTTAATTTGCTGCATGTATGCAGTTGGTGCAAATGGTTCTGGTAAATCCAATTTCTTCCATGGTATGCCGATCTTAATATTTGAGATCTCCATATTATGCCTTTTAGGGTGTAATTGATTGATAGACCTACCATTTGTTTGCAGCTATACGTTTTGTGATAAGTGACCTATTCCATAACCTGCGCAATGAAGAAAGGCAAGCATTGTTGCATGTATGTTCTGCAGGGGGAAATTGGGTTCCCTTACTTTATCTCCTTGGTTAATTTGCATTTGCAGTTTGAAATGAACATTTGCTTTTTCTGATTGTCAGGAAGGGGCAGGCCACCAGGTCTTATCAGCATTTGTGGAGATTGTGTTTGACAACTCGGACAATCGTATCCCAGTAAATTTGAATGATACCTTTATTTTTCAACTTTCTATCTTCATAGTTTCTTTATGAGTTAATTATTTGTTGTCATCATTTCCCACATTCTTTACATCTTTATGGGAGTTGCTTATGTTGAAAAATAAACTTGATTCAATTTAGAGATTTGGTAAGTAATATTTGAAAATAAGAAATAAATATAAGTCTGGAGAAAGAGAGAAAATATAAAAAAATTCTAGAAAAATAATAGAGAGAAGTAAATGTCTTGTATAAAATATTAAAATAAGAAATAAAAATCTAGATTAACGAGACTGAATTATAACTGTGAGAAGTGTAGAAAAGAGTACTAACTGTATCCATGAATATGTAGAATGAGAACAACCCAATTGAAGTTGTTCATTAAAAGCGAAGCCTCCAATCACTTGTCTATAAATTGAATTCTCACACTTGCACAGGACATCGGTATAATGTATATTAAATCAATGTAATGTTCCTTTATGGAGTATTTGATGAATTAGAAAGCATAGTATATTGAGAAAATGGCTCCTTCCTTAAGCTTTAGTTGTAGGCAACATATTGTGAGAACTCTACAAGCAATAGTTAATGAGGAATGTATTAATTTTTCCTCTGTACTAAAATACATCATGATTGTCGAGGTATATTGGTAAATGCTTCAGTTTGTATTTTGTTTTTCTTTTCTGTCCAAAAATATATTATACCTTAGACCTATATGAGCGTTAGTATCTCTCCTCTTTTGTCTTTCTTGATTACTGTTGCTGTGTATCTTTGTTAGGTTGATAAAGAGGAAGTCCGGCTGAGGAGAACAATAGGTGTTAAGAAAGATGAATATTTCTTGGATGGAAAACACATCACGTATGTATGAAAGTGTATTGCGTAGAATTAAGATTTTTATTCATTTATTTTTTATGTGTAACCTTGATTTGGCCACCACACATTTTCGTAATGGCTCTTTGTTATCTCAGTGTTGTTTTTCTGACGGTCTTGTGTATTTTCAGGAAGACAGAAGTCATGAATCTTCTGGAAAGTGCAGGGTTCTCTCGTTCTAATCCTTATTATGTGGTGCAGCAAGGAAAGGTATGAGGAACTTTTTGTTTGTCTATACCTTTTTGCCTTTGAGTTATCCTTCTGACACATGTTTCTTCTCAGATTGCATCATTAACATTAATGAAGGATTCCGAGCGATTGGATCTGCTGAAGGAAATTGGTGGTACTCGTGTATACGAGGAGAGACGACGTGAAAGTTTGAAAATCATGCAAGAGACAGGTCAGTGCTTCACGAGCTCATTTCTGCTTGCCATCTTGCATTAGTTCTAACAGCTACCTGTTGCAGGTAATAAGAGGAAGCAAATTATACAAGTTGTCCAGTATTTGGATGATAGGCTTCACGAGCTGGATGAAGAGAAAGAGGAATTGAAAAAATATCAGCAGCTTGACCGGCAGAGGAAGTCTTTGGAGTACACTATTTATGACAAAGAACTCCATGATGCGAAGCAGCAATTGGCTAAGGCATTTCTTTAACTTAAACCCCTTTTTTCTGTTTGCTATTGTTTTTGTTTGTTAATGAAGGTGTCTTTGGTTTTGGAATAGGCATTTGAATGTTATAATCAGTTCTGCCTTAAAGATCATATTGGTTATTTCATTCTGTGATAACCAATCTGTTCATCGGTAAACTTGTGCATTTTGTAAAAAAATGATTATGATGTTCTCTTTCTAGTGCTTTTTTTCCTGTGGTGTTGTCTTATGGTATATAAGCATCTGATTGCACTTCACTGATCTTTGCAGATAGAAGAGGACCGATACAAGGTCTCTGAAAATTCTGCTTCGAAATACAATGATGTTTCAAATGCACATGAGAAGTGCAAGGAGTTGGACAAGTTGCTTAAAGATCTAACCAAAGAAGTTCAGATTTTAAACAGAGAGAAAGAAGCATTAGAAAAACAAAAGACTGAAGCTATAAAGAAGCGTGCAAAACTTGAGCTTGATAACAAAGACTTGGATGATAAGATTAGAGGGAATTTTAAAGCGAAGGTGCATTGAACAATGGACATCTGTGTAGTTGTTGACCATCCGGGGGATTGCTTTTGGAGTAGTAGTCCATGAGTGAAAGTCTTTGCTTATGCGTAGTTTTTGTATTACAGGAGGATGCTGTAACACAGCTTGAGCTGCTGGAGAAAGAAATTCTGGAATCTAATGCTGAGCTGACTAGAATCAAGCAGTTGTATGATTCACAAGTCAGGAAGGAGGAGCATTTAACTCGAGGGTATATTCCAATCTCTGATGGAGCCTGTAGATTCTCGTTTCTTTTTTTTCCATGTAGCAGATCTTATAATCTAGTTTCGTTCTATGAAGTCATATCAAAACACATGCTCATTTAAATTGTTCTATGCTGATCATGGCTATTTTTGGATAACCTACAGGCAAGTCATTGGTCTATGTAGTCTTATGTTGTATTTTAGACTTTTACTTCATTCTTAAAACTTTTCTATTTCTTTAATAAAGAAGAGATGTTGACCACGTAGTTATTTTTTTCCCTGGATTCTGCCCCTCTCCCTACTGTTTTTACTTTTGTAACTCTTGATCCTGCTAGTTTTTTGCCTTTTAGTGATAAATTTAGGTTACACCATTGTCTTAAGCTATTATTGATCTTGCTCATATTTGAGTAATTACCTGATGCATGAAATGCAATTATAATTTTTTTTTCTATTCATCACAAACTTGCTCATAATTTCTCCCGTGTAAATTATGGAGGCAGCCAAAAGGAAGACGACAATTCAAATAGTTCTTAAGTGTTTAGTGGAAGTCAATGTAAAATAAATCACCTTTCCTTTCTTACGAATATGTGTGTGCATGCGTGTTTAATTTTTTTTATGCTCCTCTACTTTATTGACTTGTTTTCTTTCTCCTCTTATTAATATTTTATGATGGGGGTTTGATGGGATTGGTTACGATTTCTGGATTGAACATGCAGGATTATGGAGCGTGAAAAACAACTTAGCATTCTATATCAGAAACAAGGACGTGCGACACAGTTTGCTAATAAAGCAGCCCGTGACCAGTGGCTTAAGAAAGAAATTAAGGACTATGAGCAACTTTTGTCCTCAAACCTTGTACAGGTAATTATCCTTGATTAAGTGCAGATTGAATGTTTTTGCTACATATTTTGTTGGAAATTATATTAATCGTTGGTGATGGGACTTTATGTCGTATCTTGTCTATAAATGTAACTGCATGTTCTTCGCATTTTTATTAGTACTAGGTAAGATTATGTGCAACGCACATAGTGTCTTTGCTATTTTGAAATGATTAAATTGTAACTAATACAATTTCTGTAT
>AYJT01076920.1:0-20206 GCA_001278415.1 Ocimum tenuiflorum | reverse complement strand
AATCCGAACCTCTATAAATTTCTGTGCTCATTTACAGCTTTCTTCAAGTATTTCAAACCCAGCTACTTCGATAGCTGGAGTATAACTGAATATACCCTAACTTAACGACAAAATCTTTTAAGAAACCCAGCTGACCATCCTAAGTCAGCTGAGATAAAGATAACCTTTATTTCCGCACTATTTCATTGAGACTTTATGCTTCCGCAATTTATCCTATCTCTGATTTGGGACCAACATAGCTGATTTTTTTTAAGAAAATAATATTTTCAAGCAAATGGGATTGAGATTCGACATATGTAATTAGATGATGAGAAATTCGGCAATGGATTTAATGTATTTTTATTTTTTTTTATTTGTCTAAAAAATGTGTCCTATAATTTTTATATGGGATTAGTGTCATATTTAATTTTGTGTAATATTTAAAACAATTATTACATCAATTTATTTAATATTGAGACTTGAAAACTAGTTATAAAGTCTATTTGAGGACTTGAAAAACATTTAATTACAATAAATTATAAATGCATCGTCTCACTCTAAACTAATAATAATCGAGGAGGTCTCCCGATAGGTGACCTAAATCATTTAGACGAGTTTTGATTTAGAATTCAAGAAGAACGTGGGTTTGAATTTAGGATTCAGGGTGGGTATGAGTTTGGATCGTAGAAATGAACTATTTACATCCCCTAAATCATTTAGACGGTTTAACACAAGTTTTTCTCATAATAATTCTTTTAACAACTTGAATATATAAATACCCCTTATTGTTTGGCTTTGAATTTGTGTGCTTATTGGAGACAAAAAATTTAATTTTGTCATGGGCTAACAATTATGAATGAATGAAGGTTAGCACTTTGCCTTGGTCTTGCTAAATGGATGGGCTAAGTGTATAAGGCCATATTCAATGAGAGAAATCTAACTCCAATAAATATAAAAACTAAAAACTAATGATTAAACAAACATATAAATTTGTTCTTTTCAACGTCTTATGAATGTGCCACCCTGTAAAAGTTTATTTATTTGTCAGAATTCCTACCAAAAAAATGAGGTTTACATAAACTATTTACAAGAGCCCACAATATTATTAAATATATAGATTCCTTGGTGGCTTTCCCTTTTTGTAAGAGAATATAATTATAAGATTGGAAGTGGAAAACTCAAGATTTTGTCACAATTGATTGCCCGTGGATTTTTGGACCGACCATTTAATCTTTTTTACCCAACTAGATCATATGGTTGAACCTTTGGGATTTGTATAATCTACTTTAATTTATTTATTGTATTTATATAAACACTATTGCCGATTGACACGAATGTGTTCGAATCTCTTATTACAAACGATTTCTTCGGCAAATATAAATGAACAACACGTGTAAGTTCAGTAATTTTTTAAGAAAAAATTTGAAATATTTAAAATCCTCACAAATAAATTAAAGTTTTATAAGTGTTATTCATTGAATGTGTTATTCAATCATCCACAAATCGGTGAAGTTTTACTTGGTTAATGCAACGATGATTTTCTGAGAGTTAACTGCAATTTGATCTATAGTGTTTGTCAATTTTTGCAAAGATAATCTTAAATTTTATAATTACAATTTAATCGATCTTCAGAATTATCAACGAAAAAATCAATATATTTCCAGAGTTTTTGACGAAGAATGAACAATGGGAAAAACCTTAGCAATCTGATTCTTTTTTTCTTTTTTATTGACTAGATAAAACAATACGAGTTAATTAGTAATTTTTGAAAGGCAGTTTCTTAAAAAAAAGAAAAGAATTAACATGCAATTTTATAAATCTTACAAAAAAAAATGAAACGGCATTATAAATTAAAATATTTTATTATAATCACTGTTGTCATATAGAACGAGAATGTATGGTCAGCATCCACGTCAATATTTGCATAAATTTTACAAAACTAATTTAAAAACATTTTAAATTCACGGAAATTACGTTAGCAAGAGTAAGATGCACTCCACAATTATTTTATGATGTTCATAGCTAACCATTTTTTCAAATTTATTTAATCTCATTTATGGTACAAGTTCACCCAACAAAATCCACTTGACATTATGAAATATAAATTGCATCAATTTCTAATTCTTACAAATGCAAGACAAAGAAAATATCAATAAATCAAATTAATTGCGAAGGTGGCTAATAATTCGAGACGTGGTACAAGCTCTAAATAAATGGTGGGAACAATTTAAAGTAATTATTATTCTCCTTAATTAAAAAAGATAAAAGCAATTAAAAATTAAATTAAAATCCTCACCAAACAAAGTCTTGCAAAATGCCAGCTGCCAAGTAAGTCCAGTTTAGAGAGCACCTGTCATTTGCACCAGATCCAAACCTTTTTGAGATTGGGGGTGGCGATTCTCTACGGCTACTCCCCACACCACTTCTAAGTTGTACTTAAAAGGAATAATATGCGTGCATGACCAATTTAAATAAATATATTAAATAAAAAAAATATTTTTCCATGCATTTTGATTTTTTTTTTCGGTCAAAATTGTTTTGTAGTATATATTGGAATGTTTCATATTCCAAAAGCAAACTTTAATCGGAGAAACCGTTGTTGTAGCTTGTTGGGGTTTGGAATTATTACTTATTAACGCTTTAAACTTTCATAAGACTGGCAGAGTAGTTTGTGTTCCAACATAGGAGTGATATTTAGGTAGGAACTATTGAATTAGAGATTGATATTGATCGTTGATTTTGAATTTTAGTCTTTTTAGATTTGAAAAGAGTTTTTGTTGAATTAAAAATTCGTTTCTTCAAAACTAAAATAAATCAAATTTGAACATTTCGTTTAAAAAATATTTAATTACACTAAAAGCAATATTTTGCAACTGAATCCGATGGAATAATTTTCACTTTAGCCGAAACACTGCTTGGAAGATAAGGAAATCTCAATGGCCTCGATCGCAAATTCAATGTTTGTATAATGCTTGAGTCATATTTTATCCATTTCACCAAAACCATAAGAAAATATAACAATAAACGATGATCCAGTTCAGAATTTAAAATTTATCATTAAATATAAAAAATAATCAATCATGAGTTTTCATCGAGAAGGAAAGATAATTGTTAATATTTGTTCATTTCAACTATTAATTTAGGCAATGCAACTTATCGGATAGACCATGCATTATTATTTTCTTAAAAAAATTAATGCCTAATTAAAAAGGTATAACTTTATGCTTTATTAACTGTTATTGTCCTTTTCCCGTCAAAAAAAAAAAAAAAAAAATTGTTATTGTCCTTTAAGGTATAATAGGCGTCGAGGTACAATCACTTTCAGCGACGCGGTGCAGGAGGTTTAGAAGGGTGCGGAGTAGCAGATCATGCCTGAAATCCGCTGATGAGGTAAAACGGACATTCAGCGGCCTACTCAGTTTGCCCTTTTTCCTCATTCCCGCAATAACACACAACTATACATACACACATATCTATATATATATATATATATACGTGTGTGTGCCCATATTCTGCCTGTGAGAGAGAGAAGAAGCATACAATTTAGCGGAAATCTAGAGAGAGGAGCGGAGAGCGAGAATGGATGTCGAAGGAAACAGTTTCAATGGCGAAGAGGAAGTTCTAGGTTCAAGCTTGACGCTGGAAAAAGTCGCTGCTGCTAAACAATTCATCGAGAATCACTACCGAAATCAGATGAAAAGCATACAGGAAAGGAAGGAGAGGTGTGTTTGTGTGTGTGGCGCGAGCTAGGAGCTTTGTATTTTTGTGGCGAATTTCTGTTTTCATCTCGGAAATGCTCTCGAGCCGTGTTAAAATAGCAATTTAAGACTGTTTTACGAGATCTGCTGCTTTGATTTTGCGTATATGTTTCGTTGATTTATCGGTAGATTTTAACTTGTGGAATATATATATATATATAGTATGTATTTATGATATTGAATTCGAATTACCTTGAATTTGAGTGATCTGATGCTTTGGTTAGAGTAGGATTTTGTATCTGGTGGTTTATTTGTGTAATGAGGTAGGAAGCGTGAACATGAGTTGGTTAATTTGAGATCACAACGCTGAAGGGTTCTGTTGTTGGTTTTCTATGCATGATTTTGTTTCTAGAATTCAAGTTTATGGAACTCTGGCTACGAAAAGTCTGCACATGGTAAATTTATTGACTTGATTTCTAGTTTTTTGTTTCACTGTTAGTGGAATCTTCATGAGGTTTGAGCTCTGATTGCCTTTTCTCTAAATATGGAAACATGTTTGGAACTTATTGCTTGATGCATTAAACCTTAACGGCGATAAATTGATAGTTAAACAGTTGTAGGTTAGTTCAAGATGCTCGGTTTAGATTTTGTCGGGTTATGGCTGGTGGCGGCCACGTTTAGATAGTAAGCTAGTAGAGAATTAAAAGCAAATGATGATTTACTCACTAGCTTCCAAAGAGTAATATGATATTAAGCGTAAAAAACGCCATTAATTAAATGTTATGCTTCACGACATATGCTAGGAAACAGAAAAATGGCCGATGGAATAAATTTTGAAGATTCGAATTGAAATTAGACATTAGTCATTATTCAGTTTGAGTATGCGAATTGTGTTCACATGTTAGAATGAAAAGTGTGTACAGCCTTTCTCTTTCGGTTGAAGTTAGATGGTTTTAAAACTAGTGGAGCATGTAGAAAAGCAAGTCTTAGTTATTTATAATAATTATAACAACATTTTTGGCATGCAATTCCTGTTATTGTAGATGAATTTCATACTACCAGTCCATTATACTCAATTCGATCTGTTCTTCCAAATGTGCTGTTATAGATATTTTAACTTTTTAGTTCCCGGTTCTTCTTCCTAAAGTTGCTGCTACTAGTTTGATAATATGGATTGCTGTTATATAGATTTGGTGTAATTATAAACCTTGATTTCTTTGCCTATACTTCAGGAGATGGATACTAGAAAGGAAGTTGGCAACTTCAGATGTGCCTAAAGAGGAACAGATAAATCTAATTAAAGATTTAGAACGAAAGGAAACAGAATATATGCGGCTGAGAAGGAACAAGATATGTGTAGATGATTTTGAACTTCTGACGATCATAGGTCGTGGGGCCTTTGGCGAGGTTGGTAATTCACATGCATATGTTCCTTCTATTTTGTATGAATTTTCTTTATTGTATTCCAAATCATGCAAATGAATGTTTTTCATTTCCATAATTTGAATTAGAAACATCTACATACATCAATTCAATCCAGCCTTCCAAATTTGTAGACTTCCTTATTAAGCATTATTGAGCAACCGATATATAAAACGCATGTAATTGCATTCTTTTGGTTTGTTTTCCAGCTTCTGATTAAAACTGGAACTGCAGGTGAGGTTATGCAGGGAGAAGAAATCAAGCAATATATATGCCATGAAAAAGTTGAAGAAATCTGAAATGGTTTCCAGAGGACAGGTAAAAAATGCAGAACTTTGTTTTTTTACCCTATGACAATCAATTAGGAGATTCTGACTTGAGGTTTTAACATTTGCATAAGTTCAAAAGTTCTTTTTCTAATACATCTGCAAATATTCTCCTTTATAGGTGGAACATGTTAGAGCAGAGAGGAACCTATTGGCAGAAGTGGCGAGCCACTGCATTGTTAAGTTGTATTACTCCTTTCAAGATGCTGAATATTTGTATCTTATCATGGAATACCTCCCTGGTGGTGACATGATGACTCTTCTGATGAGAGAAGACACACTTTCTGAAAATGTGGCTAAATTTTACATTGCTCAAAGTGTACTGGCAATTGAGTCCATACACAAGCACAATTATATTCATAGGTGGGTGTAACCTGACATTAAAAAAATTAGGCATGCAATACCAATATTTCTGGTGAAAGTTCATATAAGTGCTGCTAAATTAGTACATATTGTTAACCTTTTCCTCACTCGAATTACTTTAGGGACATTAAGCCAGACAACCTTCTTCTTGACAAGAATGGTCACATGAAGCTCTCAGATTTTGGCCTTTGCAAGCCACTTGATTGCCGAACTTTAACCACAGTGAATGAAAATGAGGCTATGGACGATGAAAACATAAAGGAACCGATGGATATAGATGGCCGCTTTCCGGATGCTGCAAATGGTAGTAACTGGAGAAGTCCTCGTGAACAACTCCAGCACTGGCAGATGAATAGACGAAAGTTGGTAAGAAATCATAAAGAAATCAGAGATTTTTCCTTTATACAAAACTCTGGGTTAAATTTCTGTCCGTTTATGTTACTATGTATACCCCAACATTAAACGATCAGAAAGGAGGATGAATTTTGCTCCAAATACGACCTTCATTCCTTATGCTTTTATGAGGCGACATCATCCCTCTAGTGTGATATCATGAATTTTTGCCAGTGAATTCATTTCGCCTTTCACACCTCTCCTTATAGTAGCTTTTCCTGTGGCAAATCTCCACTTGTTCATTGCTCCATTGAGAAATTCAATTAAAATCTGATGGAAGTTCCGCATAACACTAATTTTAATGAAATGGAATTTGAGATACAAGGGAACAGGAATTATGAGAATTTGAATTTGAAGTTCTAAGTAATGAGAATCGATGGTGCAAAAATCTGGTACCGAGTTCTCTGAGCACTTCAAGATAGGTTGGATCTTAGAGTGGTTTTTCCAGCTTCCGTTGTGTTTGTTGTTGATGAGAAGAGCATCTTCAGAGATGGAGGCACCAGGCCAAATGGTATAAAGGGCCCTTGGTGGAGGGAAGTAGCAAAAGGGTTATGGAAGGACTGAAGTTAGATACTGGATAGCTGAAGCTGGCCCAAACCTGAGCCTGATCTCCCTAAATTTATAGTTACAAATTGCACAAATGCCTATTAAATCCCATTAATCGGTAAAAATAATAAATTCGCCTATTATTTAGTTAAATTGAAAATTTTATTCTTCTTCTACTTTCATGTTCTTATTACTTTCTCGTAATGGCTTGCCGTGCTGCATATAATTCTTCTTTGTATAAGGAAAATCTCCACGCATGAGTTAATCATTTGCATTTCTCTTTGCTAAGGCATTTTCAACTGTGGGTACGCCGGACTATATTGCTCCAGAAGTATTGCTGAAAAAGGGATACGGCATGGAGTGTGACTGGTCAGTTGAAGTGTTTTCTTTATTAGCATAAGATTCTGCAATTTATATTGGCTTATTTTTATATGAAACGATAATTATATAAACTCTCTTTAGCTTGAATCTTGTAATTTATTTGTAAGGTTTTGATTTTTGATATGTTCGTGTAATAAAAAATAAAGAAGTATGTGATATGTTACATTAAAGATGAAATGGAATGAGAAGACCCTTCTTCAGCCATTGTGTACCTATGTAATCATACAAGTTTAACTTATATAAAATATGATATCGATACAGTTTCACTAGATTCAAGCATGTTTCTCTTCTATGTTGCATTTCCTGCAAATTTAGATGCCATGGGATGATGATAATTGAAATTTGTGCTAATCTTTTATTTCTGATTGTATATACTCATGCAGGTGGTCGCTAGGCGCAATTATGTATGAAATGCTTGTTGGCTACCCTCCTTTTTATTCTGATGATCCTATGACCACCTGTAGAAAGGTAATTCCTGCAATCATTCCTATGGCCACTTACTGTATGCATTTTGCTAGAGATTAAAATTATCATCTGAAAATCATTCCTTATTGGAGCAAATTCTAATTTGATAAGATTTATGCAATGATCACCAGATTGTTCATTGGAGAAATCACCTGAAATTTCCTGAAGACACCAAATTGAGTTTCGAGGCAAAAGATCTCATATGTAGATTACTCTGCGACGTGGAACATAGGCTTGGAACTGGAGGGGCTGCTCAGATCAAGGTATTAGTTCCTAAAATTTGAGCTTCACTGTTGGTATGAACGTTCAATTGTTGTCTATTTCTCTGCATTCACACATGCATTTTGAATTATAAATAACTGTTTACAGGCCCACCCTTGGTTTGCGGACGTTGAATGGGATAAATTGTATGAAATGGATGCAGCCTTCAAACCTGAGGTTAATGGAGAACTGGACACCCAGAACTTTATGAAGTTTGATGAAGTAAACTTTAGTCTCCTTGCGTCATTTATTTATATTTCTGCTATCTATTCACTTAGAGATATTATCAAGTTCTACTAGTTACCGCAGAAGTCACTAGTTTGGCAAAATTATTACATAGGTTTCAATTTAGATACATACTACGCCCCTGCCTTGTGTCCGCTCTGTTTTTTTGTTTTTTGTTTTTCTTTTCCCTCAAATTAACACTTGGGATCCGAAAGGATCTCAAAGTTTGAGCATTGCCTAATTAATTGCTGGAATTTACCAGCAGCCTTCAAAAACATGGGAAAATATTTGTAACCTTTTGACTGAACTTGGGCTAGGTTACTTGATGGAGTTGTTATTTTTGTCTATCATGTGCTTTGTACAGTCTCCTTTTATCGTATATAGACCAATTGATGCAAGTTTCTCATTTGTTTCAACAGTTGGATCCTCCAACACAAGCAAGATCTGGATCAGGACCCTCGCGAAAGGTTTTACTTGCTCCTTTTTCATTCCTAATATTGCAATTTGCAATGCCTACTTTATAGTTAGTGTACAAATAAATGCTGCATTGTTGTTCTGCAAGATTGTGTCAGGTGGCAAGTGATCGAATTTCATGATAAGGATAGCTATTTCTCTTTAATCTTTACCTCTTATTAGCTCAAATTTGATAACAAGTAAGGTGGAATTTTGCCCTCTTGTTTGATCCAGCAGCTACACCTTACTCCCAAAGATTTGAGTTTTGTCGGCTATACTTACAAGAACTTTGATGCCATCAAAGCACTGCGATATTCATCAGGTACATAGAATTATGTTTGATTTCACTATGAAGCTCTTTCATAGATACAGTGCACTGTATCTCAACTTTTATTATAAATATACACCTTCTATGCTATTTGAACGACGACTCACATTACTCCTCTTTTGCGTTCACCTAGTGTCGCCAATTCACCAATAAAAATAAATAACAGCCTAGTGTTTTTCGAGTTTTAATCTACTATGAACGGCTATGGATTTAGCTGTTTCTTTAATTTCTTTCCAAATTTTTACAATAAAATCATTGCTGTTGAAAGTTCTTGAAACCCTCCTTCCAAAACTTCTCTCCAAATCAATCTTGGTATATAGAACCATCTTTACTTATGGTTTCTAAAACTGCAGATCATGCAAGGAGCACATCACCAAGCCGCCCATCCATCGGTTCCATATTCGGTAAGGCACAACCTTCGATATTCAACACTCACGCAGTACAAACTCATTTAATATCCACTCATCTGCATCGGCAGGCGATACTATGATCAGCAACATCCCGAGAGGCACACCCGAGGAATCCGACATACACATGATGACATCAGTGGACGACTTAATGTCTCCATAGTAACAACATAACAGATGCTCGACTCGTGGTCAGTTTCCTAACCGATGGCTCAATTGTACAGTGTGAAGCAGCAGGTGTGTGTTGAGTAGGGCATAATTATTAGGCAAGTGTTGTGTGGTAGGGAAATTAGGGGCTGGCTGCCCAGGTTGGCAAGGGAACTTGCTTCCTCTTGTGGCAGTGTCCTAGTCGGATATTTTAAGGATGTCTGATTGCCCCGCTATTACTACTACTACTACTAAGCTTCATCGTGTCGAGGAAACAAGACCCTCTGTGTTTTATTGGGAGGACAGGAATTTGAACCAACCAACTTTTTTTTCTTTTCGTGAAATTATCTTCTGATTTTCAAGTGCTTTTAATTGCCGTTGAGGGTGTTGACGAGATACGACTAAATTTCATTGAGGTTTTTTCAAAACTTGCAATAAATTTCTTCAGAATTAGGACCCACTTTTGCTAGCTTAATAGATGCATGTTTCGTTCAGCCAGTGTCCAGCTATTATTGATTATTATAAAGGCGTGCCTGCACAGAAAGTGAGGTCCACTATCTATAACGACGCACTTACTTCCACGTGCTTGTATAGGGAGAATGCATTGTCGCTTTTAGTGACTAGTGGGGTAGTAATAAATCAGGTCATATTTTATTTTAGAAGTTTTTCTTTTCTTTTTATTTTAAGGTCTCCGGTTAGGTTGCCTAAATTATTTAGGTGGATTTGAGTTTAAAATTTAAGGAAAATATGAGTTTGGATTTAGGATCCAAAGTGGGTATAGGTTTGGGTTGGTGGGGATGAACTATCTAGATCCGCCTAAAATGTTTAAGTAGTCTAACGCAAGTTTTCGCCTTTTCTTTTGAGTTGGCAAGAGAGATCGATCCCAAAATATCAACTAAGCTACATATTATTTACATTGTTCTCGGAAAAAATGCTACTTATACATTATTAGATACGACAACAAACAACTTGTTGCATTACAATGTAGCAAACAATAGGACGGTATAATGAGAGGTCTAGTTCTCAACTACTCAAGCATCGTTTGTTGATGGATGGATTTAATTCTTTCTTTCAAAATCGTTTTTTAAAAGAAAAATTAGGACATATTCAAGAATAAAATATATTAAAATTAAAAAAATAAATGCATGCCATTTGTGTAAATATATTATAAATTAACAAATCTGCCCAAAAAGCTTGATGAGTTATATGCCTAAACTCTCTTATACGTCACAACTGACAATACATCCCAACCTGCTGATCTATATAGAGGCTCCTAAAAAGAGTCTGAATTCGCCAAGCCCAATGGCTTATGGATAATCAGACAAAATCTATGTATTAACATTGCCATGTTCCTTGCTAATAATGATCAAGAACTAAATGTAAGGTGCGTTTGAAGAGCATAAAAGGGGAAAATGATTTGAGTATGAGCAAAGGGTAAATGCACCTACCCTGTAAAAAGTTATGGCAATACACATGCGATACGAAAACGACGACATTATGAGATAAATTAAAAGAAAACCGCACACTTTTTTAACTATATAAACACACACCATTTGACACCAACCAACTAGGAGACACCAGCAAACAAACCAAATAACAAAATGCACAACGCGTTCGTTTAATGTAGTCTTCTGTCCCGTTTCTCAACCCTTGCCCGACAAAAACCCGACGAGAAAACTGGTACTTCCCTACTTCTCATCACTCTCTGGCTTATCTGTATCTTTCTTCTCTGCTTCATCTTTCTTCTCTTCCTTGGCCTCTGTTTTCTCTTCTTCTTTGTCTTTTCCTTCGACACTCAGCTTTCCGATGAGATCGGCAGCAGCATCAGCTTCTTTGCTGTCTCCGCTCTCAGTCGACAGAGATGCAGTGATTTCTTCAATTTTATCTTTGAAGGCTTTGCAATCTGAAAAAAAAGAGAGAGAGACGAAATGCATATCATTTCGGGTTGCTCCAAAATGACATAGCTTAGAGCAGGGATAACAAATTTGTTATGCTTCTTAGTGAAATCCTAATGTAAGAGGATAAACTGCTGATCAAATACAACCATAGATGAAGCAAAACTTAATGCTTGGATGTCACAAATCCATGATCCAAAGAAAATCAACGACCTTTTTCCGCAAAACTTGACACTTGGAAGTACTAAATAGCATTCTCTATAAGCCAACATATAATTAAAATATGAGATGGACACATATATAATTTTAGAATAAAGAATGCTAAATACTAGTTTAGAAATGCATATGGCAAGACAAGCAATCACAGAAACCTAATGGCCATCTGTTTCTAAGCATGTATAGAAACCTTTATCGGAATGAGAGGGGAAAAAACATCCATATGGGCAATAGGATAACTCACTCTCGACCGAGGGGAATCGGATGCAAAAAGTCTCATTCTTTAACTCTCCATCTGCAAAATCAGATGCATGCCACACACAAGACTTGTCGTTCCCTTGATGCTCTTGTACCGTCATCGAGGAAAACACTGCATTTTAATGAAAAGGCATATTTCAGGCAAACATTCTACTATATCATCATAAAACAAAGTGGAAGAATTGCACCCCCAGAACTAAACCAGACACCCACTTTAATCAATAAGAAAAGTGCAGACAAAAACATAATCACATAAAAACATAAATGAACTCTAAATTGAGCGAAGACGAATGTGATTTTTCTCACCAAGATGGTTGGCACAGATCTTGAGCGTTTTGTTCTGCCTCATAACAAGCCTAACTTTGCCACTCTCCTTGTGCTTGAGAAGCTTCACCATTCCAACTCCCCTCTCTTTCCATTGGTTACCTTCCTTGTCAAATCTATATAACTTCGCTTTCCTACCAAAGAATTATACAATTTTTAACATTAAAATAATGCAATTTACAAAACACAAAAACAGTATAGCCACAAACATATTCCACTGTCGCCATTAACAAAATTGTACTTAAGATCTCAGCTGCCTCACATCAACTGAACAGATTCGCTCGAAAATTCGTAAATGTAATTGCATCAGTCAATCCTCCAGCAAACTTTTTTAATCAAACGGAATCCTTGCCATTCCGATTCAAGCTAAATCTCAGATCAGATCATTAAATTCATAAAGCATCAGACTCGAATTCCGGTTCCACTAGAAACATTTTAACAGAAATTTCATCTTTAACTCAAATCTAGAATCGGATTACTCACAAGTCGAGGAGCACATCCTCATTTTCTTCTCCCGTCGAAACTGCAACTTCCTGCAGCTTGACAATCGGAGCAACCTGAGCTCCGGTGTCTTCATCTTCTGCAGACGGCTTCGAATCGTCCTCCTCCTCTTCTTCTCTCTTAAGAAGTGTAGGCTCCGTCGAACTCGCCATAGCGATCTAGAAGGAAGAAACAGAGAGGAAAAAGGGATGAGAGAGAAAGCGCGAGATCCGGCGTAGAGTTAGGGTTTAGATGGAGAGAAAAAGAGAGATGAAAGTGGTGAGCGATGATGAACTGAAGAGCGAGAATAATTGGGAGGAGAAATGCCCTTTTAAGGGTTTCGACAGGCCCATTTAACTTGGGCTCCTCAAATGGGCCTTGGAATGTGTGATCCAGAACATCTGTTTTTTATATTGTAAAAATTTTATAATATTGTACATTTTCCATGGCCTTAAAAATCACGACTCACGGGTGACGGGTTCGAGTCTATGTGAGAACATTTGCGTGGATTTGTTTAATACTGTACTTAAGTTCAAAGTTCATTACAGCTCGTTAACACAAACAAGTTGAGTTCATTGAGTTTGATACTGCTCGCGAGCAATTTAGTTGTTGAATTAATATATTTTAATGAAAATGTAAATTTTATTTGGTAAGGTTCGTATTTTTAAAATTTTAATTAGAGGTTATCGTATTATCTGGCCAATAAATTTTATATATTTTTTTATGAGAGAATAGATAATTTTAGTTATTTTTAAGAATAAAATATGTTTCTAAGAAGTCAGCAATTATTATTTTTAAATATTTAGAGACGTGTTAGGTTCGTATTTGACATGATAATCATGAGTAATTGAATTAAACATATGGAGCAACAATTATGTCTGAATTTGATCTATTATTTAGACAATTCATTCGGTAGTCAAGACTAGTAGTCTAAACTCAAAATAGATCGTCCGGTCTTTTTATATGACATATTAAATGAAAGACACACAATAATTATTTAAAAAGTGATTGGCAATACCACAAAATATAATTCCCCCAATATTTAAAATATAACATTACAAAATATATATATATATATATATAGCTATATAATGAACTACATTCAACATCACTTGATTAATATTCATAGTGCTCACAGCTAAAAAATTTGATGTAACTTCACACGACCACCAAACAATAATGCAACACATACTAATTCTCTGGATGTAACATACCGCTAAAAAATTCAGAATAATATTACATAAATAATAAATTAGACGTATCATCTACATGACCACCTAACTCATGATAATGTAACATTGTTTATCCCAAAGCCTTCGGGCCCGGTCCACCGCCTCGAGATACAATGGTAAACACATTTCTCATGACCTCAAAGGTCAAGGATTCAAGTCTACGTAAGAACCATCAGAGTCATAATTATTTAATAATGCATTTAAGTTCAAAAAGAAAACTTCAGGTCCGTGCGAGAGAACGACATTGGTCCATGGATTTAAGACCAATTGCACATAACTGACATTAAGACCGTTCAAAGTTTTGTCATTACAAACAATCTGGCAAGATGGAGTTAGCTACACCAGAGATGGTTCAAACAAGGAATCACACACCATAAAGCGGGCCACAATTTGAGCGGACCTTAAATGCAGCAAATCTATGTATGCCATGATATTGTTGAAGAAAATATGTAGAACTCAGTAACGATATTTGGTGGAGTAATCCTTAGGAGCGATAACCAGACCGCGTCCTTTTCTGGCTCCTCGATAGACAGTCTCAACTATGTCAATGAACTCCTGCTTATCCTTCAAGGCCCAGTTGATCTTGTTGTTGTTTCCAGTGCCAAGATCAATCATAATGTGCTTGTTCCTGAAGAAGAACATGCATGTTGAAGGATCGTACAGCTCGTACATTGTGTTGAAGTCCGGGACTTCTGTGATATCCACCAGGTATATGACCGCAAAGTTCTTTATTGTTTCAGCAACCGAAGCCAGCACCTCGTCCATCTGATTATCACATGAATAATTCAGTTCCCATCTCAGTAAAGCTAAGTAAGAATAGTAGACAAACGAAATCTAATAAACAGTGACAGATTACTTGATGAAAACACATTGGTTACCGGATATGTGGTCGAGCTTAGAAAACAAAGATAAAGAAGGGATCTTAAGGGCCATGCTAAGGTTTGAGATCATTGGTGATTGTAAAATATCAAATAGAATTGAGTTGAAGAACTTAGAAGAGATTGTCATAGAGCTTATTGCAGAAATTTTGAAGATACAATTGCAGAGAATAAGTGGGATGAAATATTTAACTAGTAAAGAAACGCAGCAGGCATGATATGCATCAGAAAGCTTCTAATTTGAATTTTTATTTGTAAAGAAAATTCAAATAGCAGAGGGCAAAAGAATGGAACAGTCCATCCTCAAAAGCAAAAAAGAACACAGAAGGGATGCTACAAATCATATTTAAGATAAGAGAGGAGGAGATTTTAGACATCAAGAGAATTAGGCCGTCTGTGGACTTTTCTTGCTTAGTTGCTTCAACAAGCCAACTTAAAAGCCCATAGACTTGTTGATGCTTGTACATAAACAAGCAAGAAACTCTTGATTTCATCAAGGCTAAGAAATATAGAATTGCATTTTAAATTAGGGATGCACAATTTTGGCAATTCACAGAAATGCCGATGACTACTGTTCTCAGCAGTAAAGACTTTTTCACGAAACTACAGCACATGCCCCCATAGTATTTTATATCAATTAGACCATGCAAATTTCATGACACTTGACAGGAAAAAAAAATAATGCAGTTAGCGGGCATGGAAAAAAAAACATGTGCAGCTCAAAACGACTAGGTTGAATATTCCCATAATCCACCAGACTTCATCGGCAATATCAAACCAAAGCTGAGATTGTATGAACGCGACACTTCAGCTTAGAGATGGGATAGATTTGGGTAAATAAATGGACACTAGCAATATAGGGAAGGGATAATGGTTTTCTCCAAATAAAAAGCAGATTGAGCGTAAACCAATGGACACTTCATAGGACACCACAAAGACCATCAGAGTAGATATCAATCCATAAACAACGAATACAACGAGACACACGCCTATAACACGTTACAGCTCAAATACTGTCCTAGTGTGAGGCCTAGAAAATTGATGCAAGATCAAGAACAGCAGTTAATCAACACATATGAGGAAAACATAAAATGAGAGTGCAAACAGCAACATGTATTCGTATATCATGACATTCAAACCCGGTGTTACGAGCACTATTTAGGTCAATTCACTGTACATCATCCAATTCACTTTCTAATCTATCCATAATATGTTCCCAATTCAATTCCAGCCAACACAATCACGGAACGATGCGATTTCTCACCCACCAGCTAAAATTATACATTGATGTGACACTTCGTAACATAATTCCCAAGTTAAACCAAATTTCCTCAATGAAAACCTAATACTCAATACTCAAAACTCAACCGAAAGCATTGCCCTAAACGGAAACCTAGACCAAACATTTAGGCAGCTCAAAAACGACAAAATCAAGCTCCATACACCCAATCAAACGGGCGAATCTCAACAAAACATCAAATCGCGACTTACAAACATCGAAAATAGAAAACAGAAAAACTGACCTGCATGCAGGTTTCGTCCCAGTCATGGCCGAAGCGGATGATGACGAGGCGTTCTTCCTCGGCGAGAATCGCCTGATCGACGGCCCATCCGGAGTGAAGATGCGGCAGCAAATACGACATCGTTTGCGGTCTGAAAGGAGAAAGGCTCTGTGCTGAAAATTCACGCGCTCTTAGCGAGAAGAATCCTGATCGAGTATATATATTTTGAAAGCGTGTTTGCTCCAAGAACGCGACTTGCGGGGGTCTCCCTGCAAATACCGAACTCTTAAGGGGGTTTTCAAACAAATTCATGCTTTTTCTTGAAGCTGAAATTGTAGTGGAGTTTTATGATATTTTGCTTATGCATGATAGCCTTAGACCAATTGGATTGTTCTGGAATATTTGTCTTCTCAAAAATAAATGAAAGTAGGATAATTTTATTTTTTGAAAATAAGAAAAAGATTAAAGCTAATTATGAGATAATTTTCACATGGTAAAATACCCATAATAGAAAATTGCGTAATTTTATATAAATTAATAACATTACAGTCATGATTCTTATACATTGATAACTATACTTGATAACACTAAAATAAATAAATAAAATTGTATTGTAGGTATAGACATATAGTCATATAAATAATTACTAAATTCTATAATGGTTCATGTAAAAAAGTAAATATACATATATATATATATATAAATTATAGTATTGTCCTTTAATTAGAAAATATGAAAAAGCTAAAAGGAGACCAGGAAAATAGACATGAATTTCATATATCATATTATATCGTAATAATTATTTATCGAACTACTATCTAAAGCAGACCTTAGAATGTGTTTGTTTACATTTTTTTTCAAATAGATGCACTCCAGAATTTCGAAAGGGAAATTCTTTTTAAAAATATATGCAAAAGTTATCTTATCTATTTCTCTCATCTTAAGTGAAAGAAGAGCAAATAAATGACTTTTTATAATTTTTTTACGACACTCCATTTTCTCGGGATACAAAACCAGCGGAGCCTTAGTAAATAAAATAAGGCATGTAAATTAAAAAAAAAAAAAACAGTAAAGAGTTGAAAATATAATGTAAATATTACAAATAAATGATGAAAATTAAAGGAGGCGTCTGACTAGGATGATTAAAAAAGATTAAAAGATGTCACATGGTAAAGCAATGTGGTGAATAAGCACGAAAGAAATCAAAATCTAAGCACGCCAAACTCAGGTGGAAATGATCCAATCATGGTACAAAAAAGTTGAATGTCACTCACATTAATTCTTTCCCTATATTAAGTTCAAAAAAAAAAAAAATTCTTTCCCATATTAATGCAACTATTTTTTTTTTTTAACGGTTTAAAGCATTAAAAAATTTGTCTATTACACGTGAATAAATCTCAATGAAATCCATATCTTTTTATCCTCAATCCACAACTCACACTTCGATTCTTCATTTATTTATTTTGGTATAAACTTGTGACACACTTTTTTCATAATTTGTGATGGAATATGTATAGCAATGTTAATTTTATCGAGTAGATTTTAATACATTATATTGTTTGTCAAGTAATTTTTTTTAGTTTTAGAAAAAAAATACTAATGATTTTGTTTCCGAATTAACAAGTTTTTCTATAAAATTTTTTAGAAAGGAGAAAAAGTTGCGAATGTGAAAATTTTGATCAATGTGTACCAGTAAGACTCTCAAACGTTTGCTTCAAGTACTTTTATTTAGAATAATATATGAATTATGCTTCTAAAAAAGAAACTTGTTAAAATAATAGGTTTTATTTACAATATCACACATGTCATTCATAAAAATATATGCATTATGCTTCTAAAAGGAAATGTATTATGTGATAGCTGACTAATTATTTTTAAATATCACATCAGCTCCAATTAGTCCAACCAAAAAGTCTTCGAACTTGAGCTTATAAAAAATGATAAAAGTGGAAATTCAAACCAAAAACATCCAAATCTTTGCACAAGGAAGATATTCAATTATGATACAAAATTTGCGCTTCTTGTCAAAAACAATACAAATTATGCGAAATTTCAAATAAGTATATAAATTATGAGAAATTAGTCAAATATAGGACAATTTCAGGCACCATAATGCTGAGTCAACCCGCCGTATTTCCACGTCACTCAATCTTAAATGTTGTAAAAATAAGATTTTCAAACATTTAAATTATAAATGACGTGGCTTAAAATTGCGTGACGTGGAAATACAACGTGTTAATTCAACATCCGGTACTGGAAAATTGAAATCGTTCTACATTTGACTAATTTCTCATGGTTTGTACATTTATTTAAAATTTCTCAAATTTTGTATTATTTTCGCCAAAAATGCATAGTTTGTATCATAACCGAATATTTTCCCTAATAATAGATCGCCTAAACGATTTAGACGAATCTAAATAGTTCATTTCCACCAATCCATACTCATATCTGTTCTGGATCCTAAACTTAAACTCATACCCCTCGTAAATTTTAAATCAAAACCCGCCTAAATCATTTAGACGGTCTAACCCAAGACATCATGTGACCTAAAATATGAAATGTGTAATGGAAACTTTAGTGCCAAACTAGTAAAGTAGGAGGGTGGAAAGGAAGGATGCTCGACAAGAAGAGAACGGGTGGAGATGCTTTAATATGCTCATCTGGATTGGACACCTGTCATTTCCTCCCCCAACATTTCTTTCCTTTTCCTCGAGATAGTATAATATAATAATTTATATTAACATTTAAAATCCCATAAATTTTCTACTCATTATTAACCTCTGTTTCATTCTTTTCTCCTTTAATCATTTTTTAACATCACCCACCCTCCACTTTCTTTGTTGGGTTTTCTGTGTGAATTCAGACCCCTATAAAACTCACTCCTCATCATTAAAATTAATAAAGAACGGATTTTTATTAGAATTTGGAGCCCCCCATATTTATTTTTTCAGTTGGGTTCTTGCTTTGTCAACGTTTGTTGCCAGCAGATGTTGGAGAAGGTGAAAGGAGGGAAACTATAACTGTAAGGAATAGGTACTTGATTTAGTTACTGTTTTCTTTCAACTAATTCAGCTTTCCATTTGTTTTGGGTTTTAATTATTGTTGTTTCTCCAATTTCTTGGTGGTATGCTGAAGCAAGTAAAGTAATTATTGGTTGAAAGGGAGAGTTAGAGTAAATAAAAGTAGCTCACGATTTGAATAAAGGGTTGACATAGATTGCCTCAGATCCGGGGTACTCAAAGTCTTCTTGTTGAAAAAAGTTTGCCTTTTTATTTCAGGGTTTTCCTGTGATTCTTGAAACTTTTGCTCTGCTTTTTTTTCCCCTTTTTGTTTCTCTCCCATGAACCATTTCGTTGTCTCCTTCCTTTTATTGAGCTTGGAAATGAAGGGCTCAGCTTAATTCCCAGTCTTGATTTACATATGTGTGTGTTCTTTTGTGTTTGTTTCAGTTGACTGGTTGGATGTGAAGGATCTTTTGGATTGATGATGTTTTTTTTGCTTTTTTCATGTAGTGTATTTGGTGGATGTAGAAATTGCAGAGTGGTGAGAATTGAGAAAAGTCTTAGCTAAGTTAGCTTCACCTTTCTATGTGTGGTGACTCTTTTTCCATTGATGGTGATTCGAGTTCGTTTTTAGCTTACCAGATCTAGCAAGTAGTTTCTAGTATAGTGTTCATTCGATGGTGAGTTGAAGTATACATAACGATTCGCGCGTGTTTCGATCATGGGAAATGGATTCTTGATCTTTACTTGTAGAAACCTATTTATGTTGGAGGCAGTTGACGAATTAATTTAACAATGACAGTTGATGTAGTTTTAGATGGGCGGCGGGGAAGGTTTTGGTATTTAGATAGCGATTTCAATGGAGGAGAGGCATGGGGCGGTTGCAGTGCCATTTATTTTAGGTAATTTTGTTCTCGACTATCTGAGTGTGGACACTTGTATGGATGTGGTGGACTTGAAGTTGATGGCCGACGAAGCTAGCTTGCTTCCGGCCACTACTGAGATTACTACTGAGATTAAGAGCT
>AYJT01076911.1:0-19981 GCA_001278415.1 Ocimum tenuiflorum | reverse complement strand
AGAGAATGACGGAGGAAGTAGAAGAGAGCAGAGGGCGGCGACGGCGAGGAAGAGGGACACGGTGAGAGAATCGGCCATTTTTGGATTTGGATAAACATGGAGTTTGGAATTGGAATTGATATAGAGATGGCTGGTGCGTAGTACGTTAAGGTACAAGTTAGTTAATGCAGTGCATTGGGTTGTACTGTTGTGCACGTCATGATTGTTTTAGTTTCATAAATCACGCAAAAACTCGTTCTCTGCTTGAATTTGTGACGATAGGTTTTTGAAATTCTGTTTCTATTTTAATTTTGATTAAAATTAAAATTAAAATCAAGAGTGCATTTCTCCCTCTCTTGATTTACGCACTCGCCCCAAATTGATCATGTCTTTTATGGCATTAAAATTTATATTTAATTTATCGACACGCCTGTAGTAATTAAAATGCTAATTAATTTATTGCCCATTAAGAAATACAGGATGTGACACACTCTGGTTTTATGTATGTTTTAGTTTCATTTTTGAAAAGCACAAACTTCATAGAGACTTACATGACAGCATGAACATGTATATTGTAATTAAAATAAGATAAATTTAGCTAGAAATTCCTCGATTTATAAACTTCTTGCATCTAAGCAATACGGAATTGTGATCGATCATGTCACCTCAGCCCTCCTCCTAATTAAAAAAGAATTATTGGGGGTTGCTTGAAAGAAATTAATTGTGAATCCTTTGATGATGAGATGAGGTATTGATTGTGTTATTTGGCTAACATGATCAGTATGGAGTATGATTAGACATTTAATTTTATTCGCTAAGATATACGAGCTTATGTGTTTATGTGCATGATTTAGCTTCATAGTGATCATGTTTAACAAGTAATTACTCACTTAAGTAGGATTAAATTGGTTAATTATCGCATGAAATAGCTTAAAGACCCCATAACGGTTGCATATTCCATGTACCCATATTTTCCCAATTCCCTTTTTATTCCTTCTATTTTTAGTTAGTCTGAGCTTAAATTAAACATTCCCCATATGATTTACGAGTAAATTGCGTTTTTGGTCCTGCATGATACGGTTCCATTTCGTTTTGGTCCCGATAATTTACTTTTAGTCTCATACTTGTGTTTTGGTCTCCATAATATACTTTTAGTCTCATACTATCGTTTTGGTCTCAAGATTAAATCTTTTTTGCAAATTTAGTCCCAAAAAATTTAACAATTTTAGTCTAAAAAAATTAACATTTTTTTGTCTCCATTCTATTAATTATCATAACAAAATAAACCACATATAATATTAAATGAACACATTATATTGCACCGAAAGCAAATTTTGGTAGAATATATGCTTAAGTATACATAAACTCATCCTTTTTGTACCACAAAACTTCCCCATGCATAGATGTTTATGTATATTTGGGCACATACTCTACCAAAATTTGCTTTCAGTGCAATATAATGTATTCATTTAATAATATATGTGGTTTATTTTGTTATGAATGATTTATAGAATTGAGACAAAAAATGTTAATTTTTTGGGACTAAAATTGTTAATTTTTTGGGACTAAATTTGCAGAAAGAAAAATTAATCTTGGGACCAAAACAAAAGTATGAGACAAAAAGTAAATTATCAAGACCAAAACGAAATGAGACCGTATTCTGTAGGACCAAAAGCGCGATTTATTCTATGATTTCCCTAGGTAATGATCGATAAATCGATTTAATACTTGTCGAATATTCATTATCATAATCCTGATGAATACAATATTCTTGTTCACCTCTATATCACTTATGACTGGTGAGTCACGTCAATTTATTTGAGTGATGAGAAATGTATTTATTGGGGTAATTTTCAGAATGAATTTACGGAACCCTGGGCTTACATGTGAGTTTTGAACAGAATTTACACTGACATTCTCCATGTTTTTCTTAAAAAGTTTATTGAAGGATTATTGTATATTTTATTCTAAAAAAGGATTATCATATATTCAATTTAACAAAACTTTGAATTTTAATGCTCCTTGCAACAAAATCATTGTGCTTGAAAACATGTATCGCCTATCTTATTTCATAGCACCCAATTAATAAACATAAAAAAATCAGTAAGTTTTAACGCATGCAAATTGATGCGCATTAATTTTTTTACCATTAAACATCTACTGAGTTACATTCCTATAAAATATATATTTTTTTCGATTTCAAAATTTTCATGTTTGAATTTAATAATACAATTGTCAAAGAGAATTGATTGTGCCTTATAAGTAATAGCATACAATTCTTTAATTTTTTATTTTATAGTGGTTATGAAAATTGATTTCCATAATTAATTGAGTAGAACCAATCATATTCTATAAATCAAAAGAAATAAACTAAAATTAATCAGAATGGGAGTGTGAAACCCATAGCTGTGGCAAATATGACATAAAAATATAATTTTGTTCAAGCGGCCAAACTGAACTGTAACTAATTATAGGAGAATGGAACTATATATTTTGAACATCTGAATTATTTGCATATGCATAGATTAAAAAAATGTATAAACCACTAAACCAGAGCCCTGACCTCTTCAATTCTCATATATTCGTAAAATCAGGAAGTTCAGTGTGCCAAATTAACTGAATTATATAATCACAAATCAAACTTTTGTTCAATAAAAATTATTATTACCATGTAATTTGCGGCATGCATCGCTTCATAGCTCGACGTCGTTATCGCAAGATCCTGCATTTTTCAACAGACACCTTTAATAACTAGACTGGACTAGATTTCTTCAATATATATGACATAACCACCACAAAATCCGACGAAAAGATTCCGACTGTGAGAATGCAAATGGCGACGGTGGCATCGTCCTCACCGATGGGCTTCACCAAGCCCACCGTCGGCTTCTCAAAATCCGATCTTTTTGGCGGTTTTCTGTCTGTCAGAACTGGCGGCAAATGCAATAATGCCAAGCCCAAATCTTCCATTGTTTCTCCCAGAGCTGTTTCAGATACCTGCTCCTCTCCCACTTGCCTTGAACCCGACGCCAGCTCTGTACATTCTCTCTTTCTCGAAAACTGTTTTTGATTTTTGAAATTTGAGATAATGTTTTTTTGATGTGTACAGAGTGTGTTGGGCATAATTCTTGGAGGTGGAGCTGGGACTAGGCTTTATCCTCTCACGAAGAAGAGAGCAAAGCCTGCAGTGCCTTTGGGTGCGAATTATCGGTTGATTGACATCCCTGTTAGCAATTGTTTGAACAGCAATGTGTCAAAGATATATGTGCTTACTCAGTTCAACTCTGCATCTCTTAATCGCCATCTGTCAAGGGCTTATGCCACTAACATGGGTGGCTACAAGAATGAAGGCTTTGTTGAAGTTCTTGCTGCCCAGCAAAGCCCAGAAAACCCAAACTGGTTTCAGGTATCAATATAAATATATAGCCCTACAAATACAATAGGTCTCCTTCATGTTATGTATATGCAAGACTAAGTATGTGCATTATCTGTTTGAGTAGCTTTCTTGTCATTTGTCTTTGAACTGGATATTTGGTTCGTTTTACAGTGTTAACCCGTATACTTTTCTCGCATGTCTGTATTGATTGAAGAGGTGATGTTGAAGTGATAAGTCCATGAGGACATGATCTAATGGTAGCTTTGGATTATACTGTTTTATCTCTTGTATTCTGCTGCTCACTATCAGTTGTTTCAACTAGACTTGAATAGTGTGAATTCTTTGTGGTGCATTATCTGTTTTGTCTTTGAACTGGATATTAGGCTTGTCCTACAGTGTTAACTGGTAGCTTTGGATTATTCTGTTGCTCACTGTATGCTATTTCAACTAGATGTGGATAGTGTGAATTCTTTGTGTTTATATGTTAAATTTTGGGATTGTTTAGGGCACGGCTGATGCGGTGAGGCAGTATCTATGGCTATTTGAAGACCATGATGTTGAAGAATATCTTGTTCTTGCTGGAGATCATTTATACCGGATGGATTACAAGAAATTCGTCCAAGCTCACAGACAATCGCTCGCTGACATAACAGTGGCTGCTCTGCCAATGGACGAACAACGCGCCACTGGGTTTGGTTTGATGAAGATTGATGACGATGGAAGGATAGTAGAGTTCTCAGAGAAGCCAAAGGGAGAAGCACTAAAGCAAATGAGGGTAAATTAAACCAGCAACTAACCATTATATACAATTCTTTTCGTGGTGTATATACTGATTCCCTTCAATTGTTGTGTTATAAATTTTGCAAAGGTGGACACCGCAATTTTAGGGCTTGATGATGAGAGAGCAAAGGAAACACCCTACATTGCAAGTATGGGTATCTATGTTTTCAGCAAGAAGGCTATGGTGAATCTGCTAAGAGACACTTTCCCAGGAGCCAATGATTTTGGAAGTGAAGTCATTCCTGGTGCTACTTCTGTTGGTTTGAGGGTAAGTCATGCTTCAAGATTAGTGTATTTGTCGCAATCCATGCATGAATAAAGACTATTGTTCTTGTTTACAGGTGCACGCCTATCTGTATGATGGTTACTGGGAAGACATTGGAACGATCGAGGCATTCTACAATGCCAACTTAGGGATCACCAAAAAACCAGTCCCAGATTTCAGGCAAACGATATAACCTCTTCTCTTCCATCGTTGCGATTGTATAACACTAAAACTAGTCCACACAATGCAGCTTCTACGATCGCTCTGCGCCTATCTACACACAGCCGCGGTACTTACCTCCTTCCAAAATGCTTGATGCTGATGTTACGGACAGTGTGATTGGTGAGGGTTGTGTCATAAAGGTAAGGTTTTCGTTTATTCTTAGAGACGTAATCATGTGTTAAATGATGATTAAGAGTTGTTGTTTGAGGTGTCAGAACTGTAAGATTCACCATTCTGTGATCGGACTGCGGTCTTGCATATCAGAGGGTGCAATCATAGAAGACAGCCTACTGATGGGAGCTGACTATTATGAGGTAATTAAAAGTTAAAAATCAGTCCTTTTGTGGTTTAATGGCTGACATGAGGCAAGGTTGTGTTGCAACAGACAGATGCTGACAGAAGGATGTTAGCAGCAAAAGGAGGGGTTCCCATTGGAATTGGGAAGAATTCCATCATAAAGAGGGCGATAATCGACAAAAATGCTCGAATCGGGGAGGATGTGAAGGTGGGTTTGTTGGTGTTTATTTTGGAAGAAAGAGTTGTTTGATACATTTGTTGTTGCAGATAATTAACAGTGAGAATGTGCAAGAGGCTGCACGAGAGACAGATGGCTACTTCATCAAGAGCGCCATTGTTACTGTTATCAAGGATGCCTTGATTCCCAGTGGAACAATCATATGAAGACGACAACGACGACGACGAGGAAGAAGATGATACAATGAAGTATAAACCACAACCATATATATATTTGATGAATTGCATTTTGGTACAAGTAGAAGTTGATTGAATAGGAAAGAAGAAAATTCAATTGAATGTTGGCGCCCCTAAAATGAGACTAGCTCATGCAACTACCTCTGTTTATTTTACAAGGCCATTTTTGTAACTTTTTCAGCACTGGGTGATGATATTTATTTTCTATGCTGGAAAGATCATAAGAATTACAGAAAAACTGAAGCCATTTTCATAATTATCATTTTCAAGAAATGTAAAACGAATAATAATAATCGCGGCCGCGGTAGTTTTCTAGTATTAAACTAGTATTTCACCCGTGTGTTGCACGGGCAAAGCTGCACTCCAACAGCCTCCGAGGAATTGAGTTATGATTTTCAACCTTTATTTTATCAAATTTAGTGTTAGTACACATTTAGAAAAAAAAAAAGGCTGAATTTAAATTTAATTATTTTATTGTTCAATTTGTCATATAAAATATAGCATATGAAAATTTCAGTTTATTGTCATCATTTCTTAATAGTAGCTACCAAATATATTTTTATATTAATATTACGTCAAGAAACCGTTAACAACTTCCTTACTGCATTTCACACGCTAAATATTTAAAATCTTGAAAATAAGCACATAAACCATCCTATCAAAGGCATCATATTGTAACAAAATTAGCAAAACTCCAGAATTCCATGGAATGAACCCCTCAAGTTCTCAAAATACTTTATTTACACATATTTACATTCATTGCTCTTTGCCTTTTCTTATCTAATGCTTTCAAATAAGCCAAACTAAAACCACAGCACATATAAGCCAAACTAGTATTAAATAATTAAACTTATTAATTATTATAAATTTTATATGATATTGAATATAATATTTATCAATTAAAGTATTTTATAACAAGTTTGTTAATTTGTTGATTAGCTTCGTGATATTTAAGATGAGTATTTACCGAAGGAAAGTTAAAGATATTATTCTAAAAAACTTATATTTACTCAAATTTATTTTTTCTTATAACTAATAGTTTATATAATTAATCAAAGACATATAATTACTATTAAAATACAAAAATCTTACAAAATAATTTTATATTTTACGGTAACAAGTTTATTCACAAAGCTGAATACTATTAAAACTCGAACTTTACCAAATGACCTTTAATCAAGCTGAAGAATCAAGTAGCTCTGCCCCATTTGCAAAAATACTGTAGATATAAATGCAAATGATTGTACATATTCTCGTTCAATTTATGACAAAAATTAACAGAACTAATGAGTCAACACAATATTTTCTACAGATAATGTTGCTACATTTATGCTGACGTGGGAGGCCACGAAATTTTTAAATAATTAAAAAGAAAACTAATATATTTGTCCAAACTAGAACCAACGATTATTAATTGTTGATGGGATGATACACGTGACCCAGTTGGATCTAAAGATTTATTAGAACCTCTGCCTACAGCCTGTCTACACCAATACTAATTCAATAATTCAACCATAAACAAACTCAACCAAAAAATGAATATAAATTGAATCATTTACATTACAAGCAAGCACATCTGCAACAATGGAAACTTGATTTTTTTTAAAAATGGTGGACAATAATATATCTAAACTCAATAAAAATACACCACTAACACCTTCTGTGAAAACTAAACTTGCCTCATCTGCAACTTATGGAGTGATATTGCATTCCCGCAGATATGCATGATCGTAGTCCACGTATTTCGACCAATAGTTGCGAAACTTGGCTATGCCGATCTCCAGCCATGGCTTCAAGTTGCCATTGTAGTGTATCACCGCAGCTCGCTCGATATCCCTTTGAGCTACGTTTGGGTTATAACCAAGTCCCAAAACATGCCATGATTTCTCCAGAGCAAAACTCCGGTTCCAAAACGTTATTAGACCGGGTGGCAGAGTCCCGAGTTTCCAAAGCAGCCTGTCATGGTTCTGAGCAGAGAAAAAGATAATCTTGCTTAGGTTTATAAAGGGATTGTGCTTAGACAGAAATGAAACTACTAAGTTATATAATATTCTGGAGATTGCAGCATAATATAAATGCTGGATTGTGTCAAATTCAATCATGACCTATATTCAGTTATTCGGAATGGTTTATATTGAGCTATAGAAACTCTCATGAATGATGGATAGTGAACAGGCTTAAATGGTGTCTGAGCAGGAAAAGAAAAAAGATAATCTTGCTTAGATTTATACCAGGGATTGTGCTAAGACAGAGCATGATCTTATCTGGTTCAAACGAAACTACTAATAGCATCTCGACTTTTTATTTTTTTTTTTATCTAACTACTAAGTTATATAATATTCTACGGATTGCAACATAATATAAATGCTGGATTGTATCAAATTCAATCATGACCTTATCAAGCTATAGAAACTCGTATGAATGATGGATATTGAACAGGCTAAAATGGTGTCTAGTGAAAAGGGATTCAAACTAGGATATGTGTATTCCACCCACACAAATGTCCAGTATAAGGTTATAATGTTAGATTCAGGAAGCCCTAGCAAAGACGATCAAGAAAATGGGCCTTACCAGGTTCTGCCATTTGTGATATATTTCGGTAATATTTTGCTTCCTCCACTCGTTCAGATCGAAGATGTTCATTCCGAATGCCCAACCACAAGCACGGGGACTGAAGTTTTTCGAGATAAGAGGGTTTGAAAAATTGAGATAGCGATCAAATCGATGGAAGCTCTCTCCACACGTTTCAACCACACCAATGACTTTCTTTTTTAGATCAAGAGACCAGAGGCCAGTAAGATCCTTCTGGACCACAATATCGTCGTCTAAGAACAGAACCTTACTCAGCTTCGGGAAGATCTCGGGAAGATAAAAACGGAGATGATTCATGATTGAGAGGTATTTGGGATTTCTAAATTTAATGTTGGAATCGGATTCAGCTTGGCGACCCCTGAAGTAGTAATCGATCATGGAACGAGAGCTCAACTGCCTAAGAACGGGACTGTAACTTGAATTTAACCATGCGAACTCCTCCACATTTTGAACTTGTATGGTTGCTTTTCCAGGAGGGTTCGCCAAAAACCACATTCTCATCGCAGCGTAATTGAGCCTATCGGTCACAATATGGAAAACATGCTTCGAAGGATCCTGCTCAAGACAGAAGAGTCAACATCAGAATTTTTACTACTGTAAAAAATTAGCAAGATTCAAATGATTCTTTTTTCGTTCTGTATTTTAAGTAGGAAATAAGCTTTTCACCTTTGTGTTGGTTATCGTTGAATTTACAACCACAGCTGCCGCCAATACATTATCTGAAAACAAGGCATAGTGGTATAGCTGTGGATCTTCGAGTTTTTCTTTGTTGGGGAATTGCTGCTGGGATGAGTTCAACATGTAATACTCTGCCGAAAGACGAAGAGGAAGACAGTGAAGTCCTTTAGGCATTGTCTTGGCAGTTAAGTGCGTCAAAAACAAGTTTTGTTTCTTATGGACTCGAAGCTGCTCCTCAGCAGAATGTAGCATCGCGCGAAGCTTCTTTACTGAAGCAGCACACTCATCTTCTATTTGTTTTCCTCTTGATAGTGTTTGCTCCATTGCATTCAACCTCTCCAAAGCACTGAACTCAACCAAAACACAAGTCGACGGGAATCACTAGAGGCAGCTCAGTTTGAAACTTTAATATATAAATCCTACAATATAACTTACTTTCTTGGCAGCTCAGAATCCTTGGTGGCGTCTCCAAGTACGCGTGTAACTTCTTTAATCCGCAAGCGCAGATCCCTTACAAAGTGAGGATTGCTTCGAGTTGCAGAGAGGGAAAGATAAAGCTTTGCTCGAATAAGTTGGTCCTTAAGCTGACGTATACGAGCATCAGGAAATACTATCTGTTGATTTTGTTTTTCAGTCCTAGCTTTCACTTGTTCAGTCTGGGATAATGTAATAGATGATTTAGTTTCTAAAGAAACAACATGACAGAAAATGATCTGCTATCCGATGACAAAAGCAGAAAAATGTGAAAATAGGTAGTCTTCCACATAACTAAAATAAACTACCAACTGTCCTAACAGTCATAGACGACCTAGAAAATGATTTAAGCACATGACAAAATCAACTACCGGCTTCACCCTAAAACCAAAATTGCAGAATGTAAGGAAGATAACACTAACAGTAAATATGCAATTGTTACTAATATCAACAAATGGAAGAGAAGCAATATAAAGCAATCTTACTCTTCTTACTGATGCCCTTCTAGAATTGGGCTTGGAATGCTGGGAAACAATCTCATTCTTTCCATCATTTCGTTCAATTTCGTGCACATTCCTAGTCAATTCAGCTTCCTTTGAATGCTCTTCTTCCTTCTTCTCCGGTGCAACCTCGCGTGCTTGATCGGTCACCTGTTTTATGGGATTCTCGTCCAAAGATTGGTTCTTGCCACTACTAATGTCTAGATTGGATAAATCTGAAACTCCATCCTCTGCAGATTCTATAGTTAGTCCCTTAATTAGAAAAACTCAAATCAGCAGACAAATGCAAAAGAAAATCAGAGTAAGTACAAACCTTCAGATAGTTGTCTGGTTATATGAGCATTTTCCGAACTAGAATCGGCTAAATTTTCCGAATAAACTACACCCAGAGGCTCTTTCAGCGAGGTAGAAGATTCCTATCAGTAAGAACATTATTTGCAGCAAATCAGAACAACAAAGATCTAAAAATTACCATGACGAATAATGCCCATAAAAGGGATTTCAAGAGCCCATTACCTGAGGTAGCACATTTAATGGCCTGACTTCACCAGAAAATGTCTAACAAACAACAAGACCAAGAATCAAAATCCCTCTTCTTTAAAGGGAAAAAAGCAGTGAATCAAACAAAATCTAAAACAAGTAATTGATAAGGACTTACAATAGAAACATCTTCCACGAATTCATCCCTGGCTGAAAAAGAGCGGAAAAAGAAACACAAATCAATTAATAATGTAATAAAAGAAAAAGAGGGATGCTATAGATCATCATCCGCTAAAGAATTGCACAAAAATAAAGAGGTAGGAAAATAATAGGATTGAAAATTACAAGAAGAGGAAGCGAGATACGCTCCAAGAGTGTCGGTGTAGAGAACGATTGGAGCGAGAACCGTTACCGACAGCAAGAGAATCACTGACTTTCTCAATTTTATCTTCATTTTAAATCAAGGTTTCAAGTTCCAACAACAAATTTCACAGTGAAACACATTAATCAAACAAGCGCGGGGAATAGGAAAACCCAAAAAATAAGAAATCAAGATTTTCTTTTGAAAAAAAAAAAAAGAATGGAGCTTTCTTGTGAGATTTTGGGATAGATTCGCGAAATAAGGGAAACCCACTTAAAGATGACTATTTCCAATGCGGATCGAATAGAAACCCAGAAATTTGTGTGTAAATTTGGGTGGAGTATTGTCTTGAAAAAGCGGTATTTCTGTCGGAGAGAATCTTATTCGCAGTAGCGGAAAACAGCCCAGAATCAAACACCAAATACAAATTGATAAATAATGAACTACGAGAAGAGAAATGATAGCGTAGAGAGAAGATTATGGAAAAAAAATGAAAAAGAAAACGGGTTTTGTGACGTTGAATCTGAGTTTGTGTGGCGTTGTTTCTCCTCTCTCATTTATTTTACTCTTGCTTTATGTGTGGCGGCTTCGCTGCATCTCCATATTATAGTTTTTTCCGACTGTTTAATAAAATAAAAATAAGGGAAGATATTCAATTTTATTAGAAATGATGCATTTTTTTGTCAAGTTAATGTTATCTAAAATTTTAAAATAAATTTACAAATTATCACAAATTATTCAAATATAGATAACTTCAATATTTCAATACCAGAAGGTTCATAATTTGTATTATAATTGAATATTTTCCATTAAAATAGATTGTGTGACAAAATTAACGTGCTTTAATATTGAGTGATGTGGAAATGACGCGTGCTGACTCAGTATTTTGGTGTCGGAAAATTGAAGTCGTGTCCTGTATTTGAAAAAAATTTTATGGTTTGTACCATATTTGGAAAAATTGTTATAATTTATATATTTATTTAAAATTTTGAGTAATTTGTATTATTTTTGGCAAAGGTGCATAGTTTGTAATATATTTGAATATATTTTTATAAAAAGAACTGCAATTTATTGTATATCTATGTATTTTTCTTATATGTAATACTATAGTTAATTCTATTTTAATTTCTACCGTTTGTTTGCTTTTCAATTATTAACTTATGACTCATATTTAATTTTTCACTTTTACATCTTTATGCAAGAAAAAAAAATTAACATTTCATTTTGTTTTTCAATTTCATCTTGATGGCGAACAATTAACATCAACCATGGGTTATTATTGCATAAACAAAGCACAACATCATTTGTTGTGATAACAATAACAAGACTAGAATATATACTCATGGAATGTTTAATTGAACTATTCCAGATCGGCAAAAACTTGCGTTAGATCGTCTAAACGATTTAGACGAATCTAAATAGTTCATTTCCATCAATTCAAATTCATACCCGTCGTGGATACTAAATCAAAACTCATATTCCTCCTAAATTTTAAATCAAAACCCGCATAAATCATTTGAGCGGTCTAACCGGATACCTCCTATTCCGAATTAACCGAATTGGTACGAAAGTTGTAACATGGGAGAACCTTTTTTTCATGAAAAATAGCAAATTCAGATGAGACTAAGCAGCTACCTATCAATCTGAGTTTTACGAAAATGCTTTTGATAAAAAAATGTCATCATTTTCATTAATAAACTGTTACGATACCACATAGCATGCATTCTAGTTACCTATTATTGAGGGGTGCATATTTTTTTTTTCTTTTTTGGATATTATTGCTTTGAAAAGACACGTTGTTTCTTTTGGATGTTGAAATATTATGTGTGACAATACGATAGTAAACTATACCTTACTATAAAAAATAAATGGACAAAGATAAATTATGGGAGGAAAGAAACCATTGACACAGAAATGTGGAGCACCAACAAATAGTAATTTAGGATTTAGAATTCCTACATCTCTTCATGGTGCCAAGGCAATGCAATAAATGAAAACAAAATGTCCATTTAATTGGCTACATAACCAATTATATATGTTGGATAATAATTCATTAAAAACACTCACTTTGCCTGCCGTGGATAACTGTTGCCCACGGTTGATATATTAATAAATTAGAGATACTTAGAATAATTAAAAGTATATCACAATTAATATTATATTGATACATCAACTGTGACCACATTATCACGAGTCCACGATTAGCATTCGAATGTTTTTGAATAACTCACACGATGGAATTGGTTAATATTACGCCGCCGCACATTTTAAGTGAGTATTTAGTAAATTTAAGCGACCTCTTATTTTGCTATATATGTAATAAAATGTTTATCAAAGTTTGGTGTTCTATTTAGCAACGCGCATAATAATGAATAATTCAGGGAATAGTAATTATTTCTTTGGAGTAGTTTTTTTGTATGTCAATATTAGTGCTATTATCTTCTTCTTTTTTTAGTGCTATTATCTTTTAATTGCTCTGACCAACTGTTAAAATCATATTTGATCTCCTATGATAAATGTAGATAATTAATATAATTTAATTGTTATTTACATTCTATTATTTAATAATCGTTAAAAAGAAAATCGTTGCACGTATATATAATCCATTTATATTTGTAAAGTTTACAAATTATAGAGCTGAACTTGCATTTTTTTTCATATGTAAAGGTAGTAGATATATAATTGGCATGAAAAATACTCATCAATTATGGTGCGTGTGTACGTAAATAATGATCAATCTCACACGCTAATCTAACATCAAGTATGGTGTGAGTACGACAACATCCATAATTTTTTTTTTTTGAAATAAAAATACAATATTATAATAAGTTGTATATAATTAATATTTATATTATTCTATTTATGTTTTGATTTTGAAATGTGATACAACCGACGGAGTTAAATATGAAACAAAAACATAAACTGTACATATCCATAAACATTAAATCATTTAATAAGTCTTCTAAAAGAAGGAAAAAGCAAAATGTAGGATGAAAAATAAAAGACCTAAGTCATCAAGAGTCATTGTCCACTCATATTTTCATTAATCAATTTTACGTCAGCAGGCCCACAACCCACACATTAACTACCTCAATTAAACGTTGCAAGCTTTTAATACTCAAAATTAAAATTTATTATTTCTCAAAAAGAAAAAGTTAAAATTTAATTTATAGAATTCCGCAATGACATCACGTAGCGAGCTGGATGCGCTTTTGCTAACAGCAGCTACAAGATTATTTATCCTACTATAATCATATTTCTTAACTATATAAAGTTGAGTCATTGAAATTTGATATGCTGCATTTTTTTTTAAAAAAATTACTAATTAATGTGCACAATATTATTATGCATGCAATACACATAATTTTTGACAAATGACAAATGCAATTTAATTGTGTAAGAAAAACAAATACTCGTGTAAATTTGGGTACTTGAGAATTTTCTTTTAATTGTATTTCTTGCATGTACTATTAATAGCTGGAAATATTCAATTATAACCCAAATTATTCGTCTTTTTTTTCAAAAATAATACAAACTATCTAAAATTTCAGATAAATATACAAACTATCATAAATTGTTCAAATATATGACACTTTTAATTTTGCAACACCGAAATATCGAATCATTACATTACATTTTTATATTACCTTATTTTAAGTCATGTCACGAAAAAAAAATGACGTCGTTTGTAATTCTTTGTCGTGCAGATGCGATATGGTTATTTAGCATTCCAATGCTGAAAAACTGAATTATCATATATTTGAACAATTTATGATAGTTTGTACATTTATTTGAAATTTCAGATAATTTGAGATTATTTTTTAAAAAAGACGCCTACTTTGGAATATAATTAGATATTTTCTCAATTAATAATTCATCTAAAAAGATTGTGATAAAACTGGGAATATAATTATACATAGAAAAAAGTTTATTTGAAGGTCGAGAGGCTGGTTAATTGGGACAACATCTGCAGGAGTGTTTCTTTTCTTTCAAGGAAAGCAAATAAAGCTAGACCATCCATTTTCATTCAAGCTTCTTTGTGAAGATATTAGTTGTTCCAATTCTTCATACATGAATCATTAATTAATATGGAATCCGTATTTCATTTGCTAAATATTATGTCTCCATTATCATGCATGCTATATGTTTGCTAATGCTAATAAAATGAAACATTATAAATTATATATAAAAAGCGAATACAAGATCACATACATTTTTTTTTGAATTTAAGTATAATGTTAGATAAATCCCACTCTGATGTTCCCACATAGACTCGAATCATTGACCTTCAAAATCATGAAAAAAGTGTTTACCACTATACCCAGACTTGATCGCAAACATTTTATCTAGCGTTGTTGTACTATTGGAAAACCACACACACATATAAAATATGAATAATTCTTATCTTGAACGCTCTCACTTGTGGTGGACCATATATATATATATAAATCATGTAAAATGCTGAACTAACCAAGCTTTCAAATATTGAGATTTGATGGTAGTGGTCTTATTCAATCCAATAAGCGCACCCACTTGGATTAACCAATCTTTCGAAGATGGAAAAAATTATCTCCTAGAAGATTAATTAGATTAATCTTGTGCGTGTGTGTGTGTTTTTTGGCAGGAATTTGAAGAAAATTAGAACAAGGATGATGCATATATATCATAAAATTCACAATTTCCTAGCTATTGTCTCTTGTTGAAACCAAGATCAAGAGGATGATCAATCACACAACTCCAAATGTCGAGATCCTCAACAATCAACGACCAAAAACTATCGTCGCCATGATCAACCTCGTCGTTTCTGCAGTCGTCGAAATTCGGAGCGACGCACAGAATTTCCTGATCAAAATCCTCATCCATATACAAACAAGGCGCGAACTTCTCCTCGTGATCTTCAAAGTAGGGTTCCGAGTTGAAGATGACGCCCTCTTTCAGCCACGGGAAATCGAAAACTCCGATTCCGTCGCAGAACTCGTAGCGCTTCTCGTCGCTCGGACATTCTCGTCTCTTAGCTCCGAGGATTTCTGCGTTGTCGGCGCCCAATTCATCCCTCCCTCTCTTCCTGCAGGCATCCATATCTCGATCGACAGAAAATGAACAACAGATTGAGATTGACATTGGAGTGGTGGATGGTGAAGAATAAATGGGGGGAGAAGAGAAGAATGGATCATAATAGCTTGTTCGATTTTACCTTTTTTTGTTGCTGGTTTTGGGCTAACTTTCTTCCTTGAAATTGTTATTTTTTTTTTCTGTTTTGCTTTAAAAATGAAAAATGGTTTTCTTTGGCTCACACGCCGCGTGACTGATAAGCATTAATGTGTTTGAGAAACACGACCGGTACAAATGGCATGATAATATTTTTTTTTTTCCTTTTTATATTTTATGTACGTCTAACCATATTGGATGTATATTTTGTTACTGTATCGAATAATCATAACGTGCATGACTACGTGTGTCGAATGTTTTATCATCATATCGGATTATCATGACGTATGTACGACAAGTATAACATGAAAACATTGTGACTACCGATAGCCCACCGTTTTATCCATCGAGTTTACACATGTAATGGCATCTTTGTTATCTTCGTGTGACGCACCAACAAAAAAATCTGATCCTAGGTTTAAAATTTAGAGCAGTCTGAGTATTAGATTTCAACAACATTAGATTCAAATTATCAACGGAGCTTCAAGTATAAATGCAAATTCCTTTTTTTTTCCTAGTCTATTTACGCGGAAGCTAAAAAACTCAATTATTTTACACGTACAATTTATATATTTTTTGGAATATATACAATTTCAGTATTTAGATAGTGTATTTACTCTCAAAAGTTAGAATTTATTTCCAGCTTTTCGCATATTTTCTGTGGATTCCCGCGAGAAAGAAATTATTTCTGATGGATAAATGTGGAAGGGGTCCTACTATCCGTGATGGGTAAACAAACATGAGACAACGTGTATCGTGCTTGTATTGTACTGCCACTTTCTTTTTGTAAATTCTTTAAATTCAACATATACTATTAATATCGAAATAAAAGGATATACATATCACATATATATGTCAAAATGTCAGACTTGATGGAAACTTTGCAAGTAAATGCCGTGTATTATTTATCAATCTTCGAATTCTTGAGTTAATAATTCATTGCGAGTTAATTAATAGGTTTATTGTTTTTTATACACACACATATATATTTTTTTTGTTCATACAAGCTACTTTTGTTTTGTTTGTACGTGTTATATACTATATCAAAAAATTAGAATAGAAAAAGATCAGCTATATTTTCGTCACTTGCACTGTTTGAGTTGCACGTAAATTACCTTTTGCACAAGAGCTAGTCATTGTGATTCTTTTTTCAGTTTTATTATGCATGCAATGAAATATGAAAGATCATATAAATATTCGGACATAGAGGTATAACAAGTTTGTTTTGCTTCAGTTTAGTTTTAGAAACACTAACATGAATTTATTATGTTTTAATTAATATATTTATTTTAAAATTTTACTTTTGTATGCTTGAATTTAATTTCACGGACATTATTTGAGCTTGTTGATTCCAATTAAGATATAAATTATTTTTAGAAGATTACCTTTGAAGTAATCAATTTTTGATAGTCAATAATTGATAACAATGGAAAAGAAATATTAATAAGCCTAATTTGGATCTAAAATGTCCATGAAATTAAATTAAATAATACAAAATTAAAATCGAAAAAAATATTAACTAAAATATAATAAAAATTCGATATATAACACACAATGCAACATAAAAATATAACAAGAATCTGCACCCTAGCTAAATGACGGGACGAGTGATGGAAAATACTTAGGTGGTGGCCAAAACACTAATAATAGGAGTAAAGAACAAAAGACAATACAAATTTTTAACAATGTAGTTAACCTGGTTTACTTACACTGGGATAAATACGAAGAATGAAAGGAGAAACCACAATCTGGTTCAAATATGTGGAGTAGAAAACGCTTATGCTTTACTCACACACCCACATGTATCATTTACCACAACACAAAAGTGCAAGTATACACAATGAAACACAGAAGTGAGGAATGATATATATGGGGTTTGCAGAAGAAGAATCTCAACTGCAGCAACCTCCTCCTTGAGAGGATGAACCATCCCTGCCACCCGACGGCCCAGGAATTCCACCGTAACCTACTTTTATTCCAAATGACTGCAAATGAAAGAATAAGCAATACGATGACATCTTAAGCAATCAAATTAAAGTTCTAAATTATTAGAATTAGAACAAAGAGAGTTCTGTGAATGCAAAGTGTAATGGGACCTGTATTTTAAAATTTTTGTGGTGTAAAAAATACTGTAACCAAGAGATGTTGCTAACTTGAAGTCTCGAATCAAGAGCATTTATGAAATTCAAATAGATACTAGAAGCAAAACAGCTTTTGTTAAAGTCAAGAATGAAGCAACTATTAGAAGGAGATTTAAGAACCTAACCTCATTTGAAACATCAAAAACTCCATCTTGGATCTTCTTGTATATTGATGCGGCTGTTTTTGTAAATGCCTGCAGATAATGATTCAAATCAAAATGTGAAGGTGGACCGCAAAGTGGCAATAATGTTTTATCTTTTGTCGTAGAATAAGGGAAATCCTTTGTCACCTCCTCAACATTTTGAGCAGTTTTTGCAGATGCTTCCATGAAAATCAATCCATGTTCTTTAGCAAATTGTTCTCCTTCTTCTGTGCTAACAGCCCTTCTGTGGGCAAGATCACACTTGTTGCCGATCAACATAATTGTCATGTTTGGATTTGCATGCTGTGTTGCGTCTTCTAGCCAGCTGGCCAAGTGATTAAATGTTTCCCTCCTGACACACAGGAAGAACAGTTAACAAACAATAGAATAGTTCGGGGCATAGTTACGTAAGATGACTTGCAAGGATGACGTTTTAGGAAACCTATGAGAAAATTATATAAACGAGCTAAAGGATATCAGATAACAATTTATTGTTGGAATGCAATAGCATTGACTGTCCATTTGGACAAGCTGCTTTTTCAAAGAGCAAGGCATCCACAAATCAAAGTAAAAAATCACCATTCCTATCTATGAAATATCATGCACAGACTCGAAGGCAGTACCTAGTGATATCATAGACCAAAAGTGCACCAGCAGCTCCTCTGTAATACGACCTTGTGATTGATCTGAAGGATTCTTGACCAGCCTGTAGCATCGTCCAAATCAGTCATATCTATAGTAAAACAGCATGAGAACTATCCACATGAGCATAACAATATCAAGAACCATAACACCAAGTCAACAAATTTTAGATGATCACATAACAGTCGCTAAAAAAGTGCAGAACACCTATGCTGCTATCAGACATAAAGAATTGGGAGAGACTTTTGGGTTTTAGGTACTAACGAGAATAGTGTACATTTCCTCCTCTCAAATCTCTCTCTTTGATTGCGAAATTATTAAAAAAACGTCTACATTTAACATTGCTATAGTATCATATCCCCATAACTTTCTAAAATAAAGAATTGGCCGTCAACAATAATCTGCAGATATGTCAGTAACCTCTTGCTACAATGACTATAAACCCTGCTGAATCTTAGTGAAGAGTCAGTGGAGAATACCCAACTGAACCACCAAGAGGGTAAGACCGAAAGGATTAAAGGAGCGCCAAAGAAACTTGGTCCAGGGAGTTTTTTTTTTTTTGCCTAAAGATAGTTTTACTTTTTGAGTAGCATGAGGGGGAATTGAGGATTGAACTCTGATCATTCACCCATAGAAAGGTGAGGAATAACACTAAGCCACATTACATAATTGGTTTCCCAATGCCTCAAATAGTATGATCAGTAGTGTTAAAAACACAAACAACATTGCATTGCCCAACATAATGATCCTAAGATACCCAATTCAGCATCCTTAAGTAGTTACTGTATTAATAGGCAATGGCGTAATCAATGTCATAGCATCGATCACCCAGACATAACAACAAACAACTGAACACAAACAAACTAACCGTGTCCCAAATTTGAAGCTTAATGGGTTTGTTGTCTATTGTAATCATCCGAGCCCCAAATTCGACTCCAATAGTCAAGTCATGCACAGGCTGGAAACGCTTGTCAGTGAATTGTAGAAGAAGACATGATTTTCCGACCCCTGCAAAGAAAGTTCTTTAATCAACATAAAAGCAACACCAAAATAAAATTATTCAGATCACAATAACAAGAAATAGTTATTGCCCTAACAGAATTCCTCAATTTCTCCCTCAACTCTTAATTCACTAGGGAAGGCATTTTCTGAAAGTGTTCCACTAAGAAATACTATAATTAGATAAGCTACAAACTTCCATCCAAATTCAATTTATTCGCCCCCAACATAATAGATCTAACCCGAAGCAGTTAGGCATCACATCTCGAGCACCGACCCTAAGGCAGAGTCGCATTACAAACGATAACGATCCCAAAAATATCAAATTCAACTAATCAAGTCCACTACTGATCTACTCAGTTAGCCGATCACAACAAGTAAACAAAAAGAAATACTCAGCTGATCACAAAAGCAATCTCAAAATCCAATT
>AYJT01076879.1:0-11823 GCA_001278415.1 Ocimum tenuiflorum | reverse complement strand
CAGCTTTGGTCTTAGACTTTGTAGTGGCGGACCATTTAGCCACCAGTTCATCTCGCTCCTTGACGGCAGCGTTCCTCTCAGGGAGGACTTCGAGTCCCTTTGCCAAGATGGTCCTCATGGCCTCTGCAGACTGAAAACAAGTCAGACGTCACAACCTCGAGGCAGAGTAAGAAAAAAATATGTAAAAAAACCCTTGGATCATAGTGTTCACCTAAAACTGCATTTCGAATGCCTTGAAGCACTCGTTGACGATTGGGTGGGAAGACCCGCCAAGTGCCCCTGACAGCGCCTTCCTTACCAAGGAGTCGAGAGGGTCATTCATGGTCAAGGTCTATTTTTCCTTGCCCTTCGATTGTTGATCCTTGGTTTCTTTGTAGGGGGCGGCGTCAAAGGCGGAGGGGAGCGGACATTCCCATTTTGAAGCTGACCTGTGCGCCCAGCACCTCATCCACTATGACCTGTCCCACCTTGGACTCGGCCTCCCAGGCCGCGAGACAAAGAAGAGCTCGCGTGTACGACGCTGAGTGAATTTGAAGGACCCAGTTTGATCATGTGGATCGGACTCTCTCAAGGTCGCCTTCGAGCTGGTAATGGACGTTCGCCTCGTAGTTGGCAACGACATCGTAATGTCGAAGAGGCATGGCGAACAGAGTCCCATGGATCATGAGGTTCTGGGTGATCGACGTAAGGACTCGATCGGGGACACTGAAAATACGGTCCAATTTCACCTGCAATCTGTCACTCATTTTTGATCGTTTAACCTCTGCAGGAACAAAAAGAAACATTAGAACCTAAACAAAATAGACCAAACGAGAAAAACATATGCAAAAAAGGAAGCCATACTCAGAGGAGTCCCGAACGCGCCGGATACCGCCTACTCGCCCTCCAGAGAGGCGATGAAGACGAAATGACACTTCCAGTGGTGCGAATAGGGTGGGATGTCGGAGAACAATTGGACATTGGGGTAAGGATTCAGGTAATAATAACTCTCGTTCAGTACTTGAATGAGTTTATTAAAGTAAAAAATGCCGACATGGTCGGGGTTTCCAAATCTATTTTCCTATACAAAATCTGCATTGCTACCAAGTATCACCACCCCAAAGGCGAGAGTTGGATAGGGGCTAACCTAATGTACTTGAAAAAACTTAATAAGAAAAGAGTAAGGGGAATCCTTGCCCCCTCATTCATATAGTCAAAATGTTGGCAAAATAGCCAGGCGGATGAAGGTGGCATTGGTCCTCCGACCTAGGAATGAGGATGGGGTCATTGGGCAGTAGCTGACATTGGCTTAGAAGAGATGATACTCCGTGGTGGTCCACGTTAGACATAGTTATTTTCTCTGATCTGAAAACCATCTAAACAATAGGGTGGATTCTATATTTTATTGTCTAACGAGTTAAACTTCATAATGGTCTTGGATTCGATAAGTATTTGGTCAGTGTTCACCCACTATCACTCTCGAGCAGGATCACGGCCCTTCAGTGAATCTCAATCAAAACTCTCGAGTTGGCCCTCGGCCCCTCGACTGAAACCGTGCTAATGCTCCAATTACCATCAATGACTCTTGCCCCAAGGCACCAAAAATAAATAAGCTAACTGCCAAGTCCCTGGGCTCCGCCGTATCGGGATGTCACTTTCCTCCTTGCATTGCCGCTCTATGCGATGCGTGGGATGCCATAAGACCTCTGTCGATTACCTTCGGTACCGATATGTAAAAATACTCAGGAGCTTCTCTTAGTATTCATATTCCACCCTATGCGATGTGTGGTACGCCAGAAGACCTCTGTTGTCTACAACTCATAACGACACGTAAAGTACTCGGAGCTCCTGACACGAGTATCTAAGCTCTGGGATGGCCCATTCCCTGGAGGGTAAACTGCTCAATCATAGTCACTCACGGCTCCTTTAAAAATGTCGTGTGCCTCGATGCATATACTAAAAATTACCAGCCGGACTTCTATATCATTCAGGGGACATTCAACTCCCTGGAAGAAATTTACAACTCCGTATACACCTCCCAAAACAACAACTATGCACACTCGAAGCGTCTCCTGCCTTGAACTGGCCGAACGCTCAAATTCATCTCACGCCTCCACGCAGGTATAAATCATTTCATCGATCTCCTGTGAAATATCTTGTACTTCACCCAACTAACTCGGGGCTGGCCACCTGGGAAAGGAATTGTTTGTGAAATCCTTACAGGAATCACGAATCAGTAGTAGCAACTCATAGTCTGAACCTCGGCTGAAAAGCTACTCATATTTTGTACTAACTTTGTCTCTCATGGGTCTGTCTCCCAAATTAATTAACTTGATTCGTGAAGACACAGGCTATTGTTGAGGGCCAAAATATCCGTTAAAGCTCAACCATTGATCACAAGGTCAGGATACCAGCTTCGAGGACAACACCTCGAACCACGACCAATCTGCAGAGCTTTTGAAGCCTCTCATGTGCTCGAAGCAACCCTCTCGATGAATCTAGCACAAACACCCTGTCTTGAAGGCTCACTCAGGGCTTGAGTCTAGCTCAAATGAGAGGTCTCGAAGGCCCAGTCAGGGTATTTGCAAATAGGCCCCATATATAGGAATTATTCAGATTCTCGCAATGTAAAAGTATTAATAGTGCACTCACACCATGCACACAAAATTCTATTCACCCATAGTTATTGTATCGCTTCGATCACCTTCTCCAACGAGAAGTTCTATAATTTTTACTCAATTACTCTATAAAATACTAGCAAGTCCGTTCCGGAAAACTATAAATCCTCTGGGAAGTCTTGATGTCCGATTTACTTTCCCGTTTAGAGTCCTGATCATTCAAACGATAAAAAAAGAACCTCAACATATCTCCATGGACAATAACAACATCTACTACTCCTTTTCGCAAAGAAAAGTTAGGTTTTCTGTTAAAACGTCTAAATAATTTAGACCAATCAATCTATTCATTTGGTCCAATTTTGTCCTATTAATTTAGGTTTGAGTCATGAGAGTGATTTATTCACATTCATCTAAATCATTTTCAACGGTCTAAGATAAATTTTTGGCTTTGGCGAAAAGTAAAAAAGAGGTCAATTTGTTCTAAATTATGTTTGAGCATTTGATCAACACCTCATTCCTGTATAAGAACATGGAGTATTACCATGGATCAAACTGAGAAGTGGTGGCAACAAAGATTTTGCATCGTTGACAATATTTTGAAGGTGAAAACATTATATGCAGATGAAGTATGGAGGTTTTGTTTGACTTCTCTTAGTGAGTCAATAATAAATTTTTAGCACACCAAATTATTTCGTGAACTACTGAATAATTTCAACATGTCTCTTGTACACAATAGCAAAACAACTAGATGCAGTGTAAGGGTGAGCTATTCATGACAAAATTTGCACAATAGATAAGCTAACAAATTAAGGAGATCAAAGTCAACACTGTCCACAAGTCTGTTGGAATCCGTGGATTTTGTAAAAAATCCAAGGGCCTAAATGTTTCATTTCTATAAAATTAAATAGTGTATCGTCAAGCAACGTAGATGATCATGGTATATTTATTTTCTCAAAACCGAATTCGGTGAGTGAGAAATAAGCTTTCAAAGTTAGTCGTTTGGTGTAGTAAATGATAATGGTAGAAAATGTGTAGGAACACATTTAATATTGTAATCCACGGTTTATTTACTTTGAGAGGAGATTAAACTAATTTGGTGAATGTTCTAAACAAAGTGAATGCTCTGATTTGTCTGCTTGTCACTGTCATTGATTGAATTCATTTAAATCTTGCTCTAGAAAGTAGCTTCTTATTCTGAACTTGAATCACTTTAGTTCCATTTTACCTTTATGTCTAGTAATGATAATCACCTTTTAATTCAATGCTCTAAACAATAATAACGAGAATCTTTGATAATTAATTTGGTTCATTTGTCGGTCTCTGTGGGATATGACCTTGCTCTCTATCGTATGCAACTACACCATCCACTTGTGGATAATTAAATATTTTAGTGGCCAGTCACTTTTTGCATTATTGTGTAAATGAAAAATATACAGGATTTGTATCACCATAACAACGCATCCTTGAGCGCATCATCGTAGAGAATGCAGTGCCCCAAGTACTCGATATTATTGCTACAAAATTCCATAACATAGGACCATATAATTTTTTATGTGGTTAAAAACTTCACTCTTGTACTTTGCTGAGTTATAGTATGTGTGCTTTATTTACATGAAAATGAAACTTTAAAGATGAAAAAACTCATTCTTGCACCATAACAACTGCATCCTTGATCGCATCGTCGTAGAGAATGTAGTGCCGCAAGTACTTGATATTATTGCTACAAATTTCCATATCATAGAACCATATAATTTTTTATGTAGTTAAAAACTTCACTTTTTTTACTTTGCTGACTTAAAATTTATGTGCTTTGTTTACATGAAAATGAAACTTTAAAGATGAAAAAACTCATTCTTGCATTTATGTGTCTTATAGTTTCAAAATGTGCTTCTTTGAAGCAATGAACCTTATTGTAACGCTCCGATCTTTTTAGGGACAGTGCGTTACTTCAATAAGCAGTAATAATTCACAATGAAGTAAATATAGCAACGGAATCATAATTTATTAGGATAATTCAAGTCTTGATAGATTCAGTAATAAGCAGTTGTTACATCAGTTCCCAAAATATAAAGTTTGAACAGCGGAATAACATAGTTGGAGCATATATATGAAAATACATATCCCTGGGCATTTAGATTCTCAAAATGTTCCAGTCTCCTCAACTCTCTGCACTCCACCAAGCTCAACCTAAATAGTTAGAAATACATGCAGGGTTGAGTATATTTATACAGTGAACATGTTGTCGAAAACAATATATAGATAAGAGCAGGAACTGTCAGTATTCTATCAAGGACAGACACATGAGGTTTTAGTCCATTTGAAATCCTCCCATGTTCGTCAAAATCATTTTATGCATTTTCAAACCAAGCTTGGATTTTAGGTTCAATCCATCTACGCTATCTGTTATCAAGTGTGAACTGGGAAGTAGACCTTCTTCCACAGCCACGGTGTCTATTCTATTTGAAAGACACCAACAGTGTACTAGTCGATATTTTTTTTGTGAGACTCGATCGATCATTAATAAACCACAGCATTATTTCATAATGGGCTCTAACCGTATTTACTGGTTCAAATTTACAACCTCTCTAACCGCTATCCAATTAGAGGATAGATAGGTAATGCGAAACATTTTATTTTAGACAGTTCATTTATTCGAAGCGTTTCATGATTTGATAAAGCAGTCTAACATTTTATTTTGGTTTTAGTATATATGAAAGCCCACCTTGTTGTCTTGATTTTAGTAGCCTTGTTGGTTGCTCATTCCCGATTTATCGATCCTTTGATCACGTTTACGAATTAACACAACTGAGGACACTTGTTTTTGTGTAAATATTTATGATTTAAATAATTGAGAGCATTAGTTTGCCTTAATAGGCTTATTTTATCAAGTTTATTTAATAGTAAGAGTCTTAGTTGGGGCTGGGTTGGGTCGGATCAAAGGTTTGACTTGAATTGAGGTCGTTGACCTCTAGTTGTTCGTAGTTGATGTGAATAATCATGTTTCAAAGTTGGAATATGAGTTATGACGGCTTAGGTTGAGTAATCGGAGCAAAATAGGGTCATTTGGTCGAATGGGGGTGGTCCGGGTCGAATGGACACGTGTCAGAACATGAGGAAGGCTGAGAAAGGGGCTTATTCGATCGAATGGGTGGACCCATTTGATTGAATGGCTGAGTCAAATGGCCTCCATTCGGTCGAAACACTACATGGGTCAAAATAGGATCCAGCTGGCAGGTCATTCGGTCGAATGGGGGTACCATTCGATCGAATATCTAGGCAGAAGGTTGCGCGTGCAAAAAACGGATGAATTTAGTCAGAATAGAGGGTCGAAGGGGAGGCATTCGATCGAATGGCTTGATCCATTTGATCGAATGGCAATAATCTGTCTCAACTTGCGATAGGCGGAAAACTTTGGGTTTCTTAGTTTTGGTTCAGTTTTGATAGTTTTCGTAGTTCCATGAGAAAGAATAAGGGGTCCTAAGATTCAAATGAAGTTTAGGTTGAACAATAATATGCTTTTGACCAACAAAATCATGGATTCAAATTCAAGGATCTCACTTGTGCATGGTTTTTGAGCTTCTATGTTCGACAAGGGCACTGTACATAGATATGGACGAAAACAAAATCAAAGCACGGAACCAACCATCAAAAAGTGAGCATATTTAACAAACATCCTGTTGAGGGTCAAAATTGTGCCATTTACCTTAGTCCCACCTTTTAATCTCACGAACCCAATATAGTGAAGTACATGAGCCCGTTAGAACCCTCGAGGGTTGGGTATGAAACACGAAACCTTTGAAAATCGCATGTAGAGCCCAGAGCCTAAAGCTCAAGGCCAGAAAAAACAAGGGAAGCCCTCGAGTAAGCCCTTCTCGACGGAAAACATCTCGAATACCCTCGAAAGGTGGTCCCCTCTAGATAACCAGTGAAGTGCCCATAATGCCCTCTGCACGGCCCACACATGTGTATAAGGACCCAGAATGATTCTCCTGCTGAGTCAGCATGGCGTCCAAAGCGTAACTCCTACATAAAGGATTTGCAGATTGACCCCCCTAATTCGCGTAATCTGCCTCAAATGTGTTGTAAATTGAGATTCGTCTCTCTAGCACGTATAAATAGAGTGATGTACGATATAATCACACAACTCTCATGTATTCACTTAATTTTTGTTACTGCATCATCATTCTAGATAGTGAGATTCACAAATTCCAATCGCCGTCGATCCGAAATCTTCTGTAAATTGTTGATTTCTATTTTATTCTAGCTTAGAGCTCTCATTATGATCTATTCAAAATCAGCCCTCAACAATTGGCGTCTATCATGTGGTTCTAAGTGCCGAAAAGATTGGAAATCTATTTCCGTACCTCTGAAAACCTAATTTCTATATTACTTTTAGATGGATTTGATTCCTCCTACCCCAATTTTAGCACAATCCTGCCACTCCATCCAAACCGAGATAGATCCGAGTGAGAGCCTGGAAAACCTACTTATCCCGACCTTCAAACCACCAGAAACCACTGGAGAAAAAGAGCTGGAAGAGGTGGTGATCGATCTAGAGGATTCATCTCGAAAAACCTTGATCAGAGCAAGCCTAGACGCTCAGTCGAGAAAGGAGGTGGTGGAGTTTCTCATAGAAGAGCATCGTACCTTCGCATGGTCCCACGATAACATGACCGGGATAGACCCAAGCTTGACCACACACAAGCTTAATGTTGATCCTTCTTTCAATCCTATCAAGCAGAAGCGCAAGTGGTTTGCTCTTGAAATGAACACTACAATTAATGAAGAAGTACAAAGGCTGCTCAAAATCAGGGCTACCCGCGAAGTTCAATATCCGGATTGGTTTTCCAGCGTAGTGGTGTTAAAAAAGAAAAAATGGAAAGAACCTTGAATGTGTTGATTACATGGATCTCAATAAGGCTTGCTCGAAGGATCCATTCCCTTTGCCTCATATCAATAGGCTCATCGATGCCACGGCTAGTCACGAGATAATGTCCTTAATGGATGTCTTCTTCGAGTATAATCAGATCATGATGGACGAAGCACACCAAGAGAAAACAACCTTCATGACCAATCAGGGCATTTTTTTTTACCAGATCATGCCATTTGGGCTGAAGAACACAAGTTCAACCCAGCAACGGCTCGTGATTAAAATGTTTGCGGACCAAATTGGAAAGCATAATAGTGAAAACATTCGTTGCCTGTGATCATCTCGGTCACTTGAAAGAGACATTCTCCATCTTTAAGAAGTTCAATAGAGACATTCTCCATCTTTAAGAAGTTCAATTCAAAGCTAAACTGCTTGACGTACATTTTTGGGGTCACATATGGAAGATTCTTGGGCTATTTGGTGACCTATAGAGGTATCAAGGCAGATCCGGCCCAGATTTGCACTGTAGCTGATCTTCAGCCTCCCTCCTCCACGAAGGAGGTACAACAAATGACAGGGCGCCTCGCGGTGCTCAGTAGGTTTGTTTCAAAATACTCGGAGAAGACTCAACCCTTCTTCAAGGTTCTCAAGAAAGCTGGGAAGTTTGAGTGACTAATGAATACAATATTGGGTTTAGGGAGTTAAAAGAGATATCTTACCAACCCGCGTGTGATGTCAAAGCCGGCAAATGGGGAAATGCTATCGCTCACCTGGCTGTTTCTGACTCGACAAATAGCGGGGTACTCATATGAGAGGACGTTGGGCGACAACACCCGGTCTAATACGTAAGCAAAATGCTTGCTTGGATAGAGCTGGGGTATACTGCCCTCAAAAAGTTGGTTCTGACATTGGTCGTAGCCTCGACGTAACTTCGAATCACATTCATCAAGCTAGTCACTTCATTTTCTCTCCGCTCTCTATTAGCCAAACCAGATCTGTCAGGAAAGATGATGAATTTGGCAGTAGAGAGGGTGGCTATGGCCTTGAGTTGTAGCCTGAAACGTCAATTAAGTCGTAGATCTTGGCAGATTTCGTAGCATATTTCTTAACCAATCTGCATATCGAGGCTTGTAAGGAAATGTTGCGGGTGTCAAGAATGTCAGAAGGCCCTTAGACATTGTCCATAGACGGGGCCAGTTAAACCGGAGGAAGCAGGGAAGGCCTCATGCTCGAGGCCCCCAGTAGGATCACCATCAAGAGAACTATTCAGTTCTCCTTCCACGCCATGAACAAAGAACCAAAGTACGAGGCTCTTATTCTTGGACATCAACTTGCGAAAGAATTTAAAGTAACCAGGCTCGTCATTTGAAACGACTCGCCATTAGTCGGCAAACATCTCCCGTGAAATTTTTAGGTTAAACAAGCAAAGCTTGAACCATACTTCGACTTGGCCCGGAAGGAAATCGAGGGTTTAACAGAAGTTCTGGTAACCCATGTTTCAAGGGAGTTCAACTCTCATGCCAACGACCTTACAAGTTTGGCGGTAGGAACTTGGAAGAAGGAGCAGCGGCTCATGCCAATGTTGGTGGTACAAATGGCCAGCGATCAATGCCAGCAAAGAAGTGGAAGTAGTCATAGAAGAGGAAGGCAATTGGAGGAGAGAGATTGTAGATTTTCTCGAAAGAGAGAGTCTATCGGCGGAAAAGAACGAATCTATGAGACTGTAGAGAAGGGCCTCTGGGTTCTCAATCATCAAAGAGTGCCTATACGAGCGAACCTTCCAGGGGCCCCTTCTCAAATGTGTGAGCTCGACGAAAAGCCTTGAAATCCTTCAAAAATTGCACGAAGGAAGTTGCGGTAACCACTCTGGGGCTCGAAGCCTCATGCACCGATCCCATTCAACTGGGTTTTATTGGCCCACAATGAAGTCAAACCCTGAGAAGATTTCCCATGGGTGCGGGTAATGTCAAAGGTTTGAAGGAGTCTCACATATGAAGGCAGAACCGCTGCATTCGAGTATCACGGCATGGCCCTTCATGCATTTAGGCATGGATATACTGGGAAAGCTGCCACGTGGAACTAGCAAAGATCGCGGTGCAAAGATCGTCTACAAATGTAGAAGATTACTCCAGAATTGGGTTCTAAGTTGTATTCCCTTCCTGATCTTGTGTAGTCCGGTGATGAAAGATCATGAAATCTCCGCCTCGAATCCTATAGTAGGCGCCGACCCCTCTTTGGATTTTCTGTGATTTTGTCACGTGAATTGTGTTATGATTTTTAATCACAAACCCATATTTATAGAGGACTTAGCAGACATTTTTTCCTATTAGGCCTAAGATTCCTTGGATAAAAGGGTATTGGGCCAATCCAGGGACCAATTACAATAAAATAGAGTTAGCCCATCAATAAATTAATTTCTCCATGTTTATCCCATAGCTATAAATTAATTTATTAATATCAGATTCATTTTACCAAAGAATCGATACTGACCTACCCCTCTATCCTCGATGGTGAGTCGAGGATTGTATTAGATTTAACGAACCCCATATTTAATATATTTGACACTTATTAATTAATTAAGCTCTGACAACTCTTATTAATTAATCTCTTATTTAATTTCCTCGAGTCATATAGTTCATCCTTATTATTGTACCTGAACTTAATCAACTTGCAGGGTTAGTACGATAAACCTTACAAAGACCTCAAGGAAGTGTCATCATCCTGAAATGGATATGGATGCTTAATACGAATTTATAGCTTATCTGCCACACAAGATACAGAGATTATCGAGCTAACGGAAAGCTCTCATCTACACTTAGTCAAAGTGACACACAAGGCATATATATAACTTAAACTCTATTAAGCTAGGTTCAGTTAAATCACTGAGATTTTGATTCTCTACGCAGGTCAGATAAGAGAATACATCTCGACATGATCCAATCAATACATCGCACGTACCAGTATATCAAACAACCTAGATAAACTATTTCTTTAATATACTGAAGCCTAGACCGGCGACTCATCCTCAAGTCGCCTCAGCTGTGATTGTTGTTTATATCTCATTTAGGGTTACTGATCATGCAACCTACCGCAATCTCCTACACGCTACATGATCCACCATAGTTATTTGAGATAAAGAGACTAGTTGTTATATGAAACGGATGGAAACAATTAATTTTGTATACAACACAAAAAAGTAAGCTTTACGTATACCAAAATCCAAAAGTAGTACCTTGCAGACTCCTCAAGGGCTCGCCTCAAGTAGAAATGAGCAATCTGGACCTCAATGATCAACAGATGATCCTTAGCCTTGATTTATTAGATGAGCATCGGGAGAGCGCGACAGCTAGCATACTCACCTGGCAACAACAAGTAGCACGATATCGCAAAAAATCCCTTCAAACTTGAACCCTGCAAGAAGAAAATTGGGTGTTACGGAAGGTCTTTCCAAGCACGTACAGGTCAACGGTGGCAAGCTTGGTTCGTATTGGGAATGCCCGTACAAGGTTTCAAAGCCAGTTGGAAATCGGGCCTACTCGCTCGGGACTCTCAAAGGAGTACGAGTTTCGATTGAGGGCAAAAATATACGTTCAATCTCAGTCGTTAATAATAAGGTCAGGATGCCAGCATTGAGGATGTCGCCTAGAACCCCGTGCAATCGCAGAACTCTCGAAGCCTCTCAAAGGCTCGAAGCGAACCTCTCGATGAATCTAGCACGAGCACCTCCATCTCGAAAGCTCCCTCAGGATTCGCACTATGAGACTCGAAGCCTCTCTGGACCTGGCCTCGAGATTCCAGGTGCGTGCAGCCCACATGCTGGAAGGATCCATAATGATTCCTTCTGCTGACTCCGCATAGGGAAAACGCATGACCCCTAACTTCCCCCAACTGTATCCGCATATAGACCCCAAGAATTTTTACAAATAGGCCCTTTAGATAGGATTTATTTAGATTATTCAATCCAACAGTAAAAATAGTGCACTCACACCATGCATGCAGAACTCTATTCACCCATATCTCACTGTATCACTGCGATCACCTTCTCCGACGGGAGGCTCTGTAACTTTCACCCAAATTACTTAAAAAATACTACAATCATCGATCATCATCCCAAAATCAGCCACGATGTCTGTCAATCCACCAACTACCAGAAATCAACCACATACCACCACTTCATCCAACAATTCAACCGCCGGGTTGGCCCTCGAAAACATGTCTAAGCCGCCACCTGCTACCCCAGAATCTGGAGAGGGTAGCATAATCCAGGAGCTCCTCTCGCAAATACACAAGATGCGGGGGAGCACGCACAAGAAATCCAATCTCTCCGGTTTGAGTTCCAGCAAACCGGGAAGAGTT
>AYJT01076875.1:0-18667 GCA_001278415.1 Ocimum tenuiflorum | reverse complement strand
ATTTCACAAAACTGAGTTATTATTTGAATATAAACCTCTCTATATATATTTTAACTTGGATTAGTTCGTATAATTACTCAAGTGGTGATTATATTAACTTGCCCAAATTTTGTAAATGGATGAATCGAGTTATTTCCATACTTTCATACAAGAAATAAAATATAAACAAATCTTTTCATTCAAAACTAATCATAAGTGTATTTTAAACAAACTTTTGTTGCATTGCAGTTACAACCCACACTTGACAATTATAGCACCTTTATAATTTTTCCTATTATAAACACACAAAAAAAATCAAGAAATAAAAACAAAAAATAATGAAATAAACAAGACCCACAAAAATTAAATAAAAGTTTTTCAAGAATTTTATATATATTTTAAACTGTAAAGAAAATAATAAAGAAAAAATAATATTTCTTAATAAGAAGTTAATATTTAAGTTTCCTGTGTATCATTCTATATAAATATAAAGATTTATCTATTTTTATTAATATAGTTTAAACGTGAAGATTTCGTACTCATACTATTGAATATGTTAGCGAAGATTTCGTACTCTAATAAGTTGTGTTTTTCAACTTCTCATTTCTCCATCTCATCCATTATGATTTTATCTATTCCACTATCATCTGAAATTGTGATAGCCGAAAGTCAAATAAATTATATTTGAAACTTGGCAATTATAGCATGTTTTTAATTTTGGAAGGGATAAGATTTCTTTATTGAGGGGATAAGATGCCAAATTAGTTTTCCTATGCTATAATACAAATATAATTTATTTAACTTTCGGATATAACAATGTAATATTTGAGATGATAGCGGAGTAGTTAAAATCATAATTGATGAGATGGAGAATGAAAAGTTAAAAAACACAACATAAAAAATGTAATATAATTTTTGTACAAAAATACTGTAGGGTCATTACCATATAATATTCAAAATAAATATTATATTATATTCATTAAATAATAAGTTATTGAAAGCAATTCTTACACGTTGCGCATCACGCAGGTAACAATCTAGTATACTTAGAGAGAGTAACTGTGGACATGAACACATTTATGTACAAAAAGTTTCTCAGAGGTTCAATATAAGGGACTCTAAAAGTTGTTTCTATACCAATTATTTGATTTAGATAAGCCATGAAGTGATGAAGAAAAAGTTGATATATCTTAAATTCCGTATGCTAGTGTTATAGGCTACATGATGATATGCGCAAGGCAAGACTTGGCTTATGCTATTGGCATTATGAGTAGGTTTAGGATGGAGTGATATGCAGATTGGTGAGATTGGGTATTGTCATTGTTGTGCAAGTTGTTCCCATCTCTCATTTTAAGTATTGAAGATGACCTAGTAATTTTCAAGATGATTAAAAGAATTGGTGGATGCAACAATGACATTTTCTCTCTTTGTGGTTGACATTTTCTTCATTGTGGTTAGCCAACAATGAAAATCAAGAAAGAGATCAAAGCACGGATATTCTTTCAAGATATAAATAATCTTCAGGAGTCAGCTGAACCAGCATCATATCGGTAACCCAAACTCATTGTGTTCTCCATCATGTTGTAATACATCACAGAGTTCAAATCGCGAGTCGGAGTTTTGTTTCCGTTATATTTGTCCTTTTTATCTTCTTTTCAAATATGCGAGAGCTTCAATTATCTTTATACAATTTCAAATACTGAATGGTGGATGGATTCTTCAATTTGAGCAAGACCTACAAATAAGTGTTTTTTACCTGGAACTGGGTTAATAGATTGTATGTAGTTTATAGTTGTACATGTTTATGTTCCTGTTGGTCTTAGTATGCTAATATTAAGAAATGCGTGATAAACATAATTAACCACCAATGCATATCAGAAGATTTGGTCTCCACTAAGATATCAGATGAATTAATTCCCAAAGGGACAACAGTTACAAATGTTCATTCATAAATAACCGCCCAAACAATTAGTACTTCTGTTTCACTACCAGCAATGTCATATTCACTTAAAAAACAAGCCAAAACCTCCTTGGGAAGATAAAGTAAAAACACTGGTATAAATTTTCGAGTATAGCATTTTCACTAAAGATTTGGCTAAGATGAGTATATCGACAGACCAAAAACCTGACTCCTCACTGTTCCGTTAGATTCCGGATGACATATTGAAGGATGCCTCCATGGTCGAAGTATGCCAGTTCGACCTGCAAAATCAACAAAACATGAGATGATTGTAAGAGAGCTTTCAGGCCATAAACACAACTGAAATTGCGATACAAAAAGGAGCAAGAAGTGTACCTCAGTGTCAAACCGCAAGGTGCATGTAAAAGATTTTCCAACATTTGTAGTAATAGTAACATCTTGTCCAGGTCTGATATCGCTTATATTTGCAGGAAGGTCTATCGTATAACACTCGTGACCCGTCAAACCAAGTGTATCTGCATCCTCACCAGGCTTGAAGCAAAGCGGAACAATACCCATGCCAACTAAGTTGCTGCGATGAATCCTCTCAAAACTCTTAGCGATCACTGCTTTGACTCCCTGGTTTTCATTATTGTCAACCAAGAATATTCATGGTTGGTCTGACAATAGAAAAACTACAGTAACATATGGAAACAGTATAACAAATATCACTCACCTGGAGCATCGGCCCTTTGGCAGCCCAATCTCGAGAACTACCACTTCCATATTCTGCTCCAGCAATCACAATAGTATCATGTCCATCTGATTTGTATCTCTGGTAAAAGGCAATGTTATATCACCAGACAACTTCAGTCAAAATAACAATACAACCTCCAGATCCACACACACACACAGGCATATATTGTTTAATTTCTTCTGATGCCAGCTGGTGTTGAGGAAATCATTGCATTTTAAAGTACAGAATCTCACCATTGCAGCATCATACACGGACAGTTTCTCTCCTGATGGAATGTGAATCGTCTTTGGTCCCACTTCTCCATTCAGCAGCTTGTTTACTATTCGAATATTAGCAAAAGTACCCCTAGCCATCACCTCATCATTGCCACGACGGCTACCGTAAGAGTTGAAATCCTTTCGGTCGACACCACGCTCCATCAAATACTTTGCAGCAGGACTATCTTTGTGGATACTTCCAGCAGGAGAAATGTGATCAGTGGTGATACTATCTCCAAACAACAACAAGCAATATGCATCCTTCGCTCCACGAGGACCAGGTGGGTCCATTGTCATGCCGGAGAAATATGGAGGCTTATGTATGTATGTTGATTTTGGGTCCCATTCACACAGACTTGATGAAGGTACAGATAACTGATTCCAAAATTCATTTCCCTTTGTAATGGCCTCATAAGTACTCTTGAACATTTCAGGAAGAACACTTGATTGAACAACCTACACAAGGAATAATTCAAATTTTATTACATATGCTCCCCTATGTATGATGTTAACGAGAGAGAGGTGAGAAAAAAATGCCTGGGCAATTTCTTCACTGCTAGGCCAGATATCCCTGAGATAAACATTTTTTCCATCTTTTCCGATTCCAATTGGCTCTTTCTCAAAATCGATATCAACCTGGAAAAAACAACACCAGAAGGAAAAAATTTATGGCCATCCAAATACCTATCTGGAAAATGCATCAATAAATAACCCTCAAAATGTCGTGATATCTGACAAAGAACTAGAAATAAACACATTAATCAGTTCCATTTGAGTAGGCTTGAACAGAAAATCCTCAGAACTAGAAATCAACACATTAATCAGTTCCATTTGAGTAGGCTTGAACAGAAAAAGGATTTGTGGTCATTGAATAACATAGTTTTCTATCAAGAAATTGACTTCATATATACAGCTGATTCACATACTTATGCAAAACTACCATATGTACAGTGGATGATGCTCAATTACAGCTGATCAGCGATCCTTTTATTTATTTAGAAAGTATCAGAGTGACTGTCCCCTACTAAAAATCAGTTGTATAGAATGAAGAGTGATAACAGCATCTAACTGAAAGTAAAGGCATACCGTGCCAGCTAGTGCATAAGCCATAACTAATGGAGGTGAAGCAAGATAATTAGCTCGGGTTAGAGGATGGACACGGCCCTCGAAGTTCCTATTTCCAGAAAGTACAGCAGCAGCAACAAGGTCTGGTAAATAAAAACAAAGCAGTTTAGTTTCATGCAACAATAAATCCACTTCTGAGGAACAATACAAAGTTGAGAGATACACATCCTGTAACATCTCTATTGTGCTAAACTTCTAAAATAAGTCAATATCTCTATTCTCCAAAATTTAATGGGTGATTGTTTAATGGGACTCAAGACAAAGCAACAGGAAAGGCACAAAAATTGGATGTTTGGTAGTAAGGAATCATGATTCCTCGAATATTTTTTTCTAGAAAACCTTTAGGTGGGGGTGTTCCCTTTTCTTCTTATATTGGAACCAAAGACGGTATACTTATCATTCATTTCACACTATTGTAACACCCACTCCCAACCCTCATCACAAGCCAAGCACTCACATGGCATGAATTTCTTAAGAAAATGTGGAAAAATGCACTGAACTATTCAATTTACAAATCATTGTTCACAAATAGATATGCCATTCAGGATCCTATGCAACACTAAAAGTTTATACTACTATTTCGGGACCAAAATTTCTCTAATAAATTGATCCAACATTCAGAAACCTGTGCAATACCAAAAAATTACAGCACTCTCAGGACAAAGTCACTAAAAACCATAAGATTACACTCATAAAAGTTTAAATAGTATCAATGTTCTGGTATACGAAATAACGAGCTATATTTGAAAATAGGAAATGTAGTTATGATAGTGAGAAATATAAATTATACAAATGGTTTATATAATAAGACAAGAATGATTACTATGAAATTTGGAAGTCATGTCTTGGAAGCAATCCTGTGCCAAAATGCGGATTACTTGATTTACAAAATCAGATTCAAGTTTGATGTTCAATTTTCAATGAAGATAATTTCACTAGATAATTTTTATCATGCAATGGCTAATACATAAAACCAAATGTAAATCATTGAAACATGTTGACCTTTTTTAAAAAAACATATATATAATTTTTAGTTATGATCAATTTTCTGCAGCAGTTTCTCAAGTGATAGGTTGGAGTGGCCTTAAGATTTTAATTAGTAAATCTAATGATGTTGAGTAGACATTTGCTCCAAATGTATATTCAAACGAGTCTTCTAAAACTTATAATATCAGCTTTAAACTGTTATTGTGTACTGACTAGTAAAATATTATATGCACATATATGCACTTATATTACTAATTTAGATATGCAGTTTAAAACCATGCAACACATGGGTATATCACTAGTGCATATAATAAGCAAAAGCCAAGGCATTTTTTTAATCTTGTTCAAACTAAAAATCCACTTGATATACTAAATCGAAATAGTTCATCAAAATTACATCTTGGCCAACACCACTTTCTTTTTCTTCTATTTTATTTACTTTCTATTTATATTATATATTTATACAATAAATAATAAAAGAAAAGCTCAATTAAGTTATATTGTGTCATTTTCCTCTAAAACATTACATTCTCACCAGTTTCATTTTTTCTTTTAAATTTATTTTAATACTAATTTCTTTAAAACAAATAAAAACATAATTTTTTAATTTTATCATTTAACTTAAGCTAACTTTTTACATCAAATTCTATTTTTGTAAGTTTTCGATTTGCTTTACTCTTTCTATAGTATAATTATATCGACATACAGATGAACAAAAATTAAATACATTTTCCAATGATATATAACTTAAAAATATAATTTTATTTGTCACATCTTAGCATGAGTAATCCTGTTGGAACGCACAAAGCGCAGGTGTAAAACTAGTAATGGTAAAAAGGCAAATGCTACTATATTAATTGGCAGAAATAACTTCTTGTATTTATAAGATGAAAGAACTTCATCATAAAGCTCAAATATTTACTCTTTAAAAGATCTCTTGCTGTAAGGGGATTTTTTATAACTCATCGCAATATTTAGAGCAAAATACATCCAACAATCCTGTTTCATCAACCAAAAAGGATTGAAACATCTAGTAAGTTAAATCATGGTCAAGTGACTGTTGACCAATGGAGGACAAACACATCCTTGTATAATTTTATTAAGAAAATCAAAGAGGGGGAAACATGTTGAATACCATTGTCTGCTATAGCTGAAGAAACTGATTCATCAAGATCTCCAGAATTTCCAATGCAAGTTGTGCAACCATAGCCCACAATATGAAAACCTTGCTTGTTCAGGTACTTTTGCAAGCCACTACGAGTAAAGAATTAAAGGGGATGAATCAGTGGCATTGAACCCAGGCAGGTCATATGAGATCTGTTGGAAATACAGTACCTCTGGAGCAAATATTTTGTAACAACACCGGAACCTGGGGCAAGACTTGTTTTTACCCATGGCTTTACCTGTCAAATAAGCATCATACTCATCAGAAATCATAGCAGTGAGAATCTTATAATCAGAGTGCAATTAGCAATAGAGAAAAACAAATAAAATAAAACAGCTATAGCCATAAATGTGAGACAAACCTCTAAACCCAGTTCACAAGCTTTCTTTGCAACAAGACCAGCCCCAAGCATGACACTGGGGTTTGATGTGTTTGTGCAACTTGTAATAGCTGCTATAACAACACTTCCATGCTTGAGTTCTGCAGGCTGCCCATGGAAGGAAAATTTTACTACCTTTTCTTGCTGTTGCTTTGGTATAGCAAATCCCTGAATCAATCAAAAATGGGTTATATGATACAACCTAAACAACATGAGATTACAATAAAATAGTTTGTAATGAAAATGGTCAGCATGAAGCCAATGCAATGCCATGACTTCTATTGTGCATTTTCTGACACATCTTACTAGTAGGAAAATTCATCATTTACCTTGAAACCAACTTTATTATCCAAACAGGAGTGCCAATCAGCTTTCATATCTTTTAAAGGTACCCGATCATGAGGCCTAGATTACACAGCAAGAACAGATTTATCAATACATATCTTTATTTCTGGGAGGGCAAATGTGTGTGTTTATCACGAAGAGTAAATTATTATACCTTGAACAAATGGATACAAGAGATACATTAAACATACCTTTTTGGACCTGAAATACAAGGTTCAACTTCACCAAGATCCAAGTCCAGATGCGACGAGTACACTCTCTCCTGTTGAGGCTGTGAAACAAATAATCTTGAGCATGCCACATTTACAGTGCTCCAACATAGTTACAGAAGAATTAAGAACAAAATCCAGAAACTTGAAAGTTGTACCTCATTGTAGTCTATGAACATTTTGTTTGCACGCAAGTATGCCTCAATCATTGCTACCTAGAAAAGTTAAAGAAAGAAACACCATAAACCTTACATTCAAAAGCCATTGGTACATTCACTATGGAAAGATGCGAACAGGACGAAAATGAAGCTGACCGTGTCATCACTTCTTCCTGTCAATTTCAGGTAATCTAGTGTAACATGATCAACTGGAAAGAATCCCATGGTTGCCCCATACTCTGGAGACATGTTTGCAATAGTTGCCCTATCTGCCAAGGATAACTGACCCATACCCTCACCTATATGTGGAGATGAATAAAGAATTTCACCATCATGAGAAAAAAAAATACAAATATATAAGTGTTCATTTTAGAGAAGAATTACCATAAAACTCAATAAACTTTCCAACAACACCATGTTTTCTCAACATTTGGGTCACAGTCAAAACTAGATCAGTTGCAGTAACCCCATCACGTAATTTCCCTGACAGCTTAAAACCAACAACACCCGGCAGAACCATGCTCATTGGCTACAATTAGCAGGAGGAGAAAAGACTGATGTCAAGAAGACTGATAAAAATATAATATAGTGAAACAGTATTTGTAAATGAACTTTCTTGATCCATCCATAGCCATAACCATACACAGAGAGAAATAGCAAAAACAAAAATAAAATTTTTTCATACGAAGCTTAGACATCATAACAAAAGTAACCATTTCCCAGAGAAAAATAAGAGATGTTTAAGCAAAAAGAACACTAGATAAATTTAGCATAAAATGGCTACAAATGTGAGTTCGAATATATATTCATTGAGGAGTAAAGATTATACAGAAGCTGAAGGACCAACAAAAGTTTTAATAATATACTATGTGCAAATACCGATGACTATCGCTTACTTGGCCAAGCATTGCCGCCTCAGCTTCTATTCCTCCAACTCCCCATCCAGCAACACCCAACCCATCAATCATGGTCGTATGAGAATCAGTACCAACAACACTATCAGGGTGGAGGATGCCATCACTATTGAAAACAACCCGTCCAAGATACTCAAGATTCACCTGAAATTTCATTAAACCTTTTATCAATGTCAATTTTTATAATGATATACACTTAAAACAAGCTGTTATAATTTCCGGATCCAGGCACATAACTTGAGGTTGAGTTAAATATAGTTAGATATATTGCAGAACACAAACTGAAAAAGAGAAGTTGTATTATACCTGATGGACAATACCAGAACCAGGAGGAACAACAAGCATATTGCGGAAAGCAGTGGATCCCCATTTAAGAAAAGCAAACCTCTCCCTGTTTCTCTTGAATTCAAGGTCCATGTTAGCCTGAACAGCATTTTCTGATCTGGCTATATCAACCTGAACAGAGTGATCAATGACTAGATCTACAGGAACCTGGAGATGTCATTTTTGAATATAAAAACGTCATCAGAAAGCCAATCTGAAGGAATACTTACAGGAATATGTGCTTACAAACATCATCATATCGATACAACTTTTAACATACACATTAATAATGTTAGGTTTCACATGGCCATGTACTAAATAAACTCATGATTATGATGGAATGCTGCCAAGACAAAAGGCACAATATGAATCATATGTTAATTCCTATGCTAAAAACTAACTATCCATCACTTCGTACATCGGTAGGAGATTATAGCACAATAGTGAGAAGTTTACCAAAGGATTGATTTTGTCTGGGTTGCTAGCAAGGTCCTTGATAGCCTCCCGCATGGAAGCCAGATCAACAACAGCTGGAACTCCAGTAAAGTCCTGTAGAGCGTATTCAAAAGACAAATTAAACAATGTTTACGCCAAACTGTGTTGACAAGTATTATTTACACATCACAAAGACCATCTCTGATTCCCTCACCTGTAGCCGAACCCAAGCTGGTTTAAAGGGAAATTTTTATGTATACATCACAAAGATCATCTTTGATTTCCCTCACCTGTAGCAGAACACGAGCTGGCTTAAAAGGGATCTCAACTTGCTGTGCAGATTTTTCCCAATCAATAATTTTTTCCACATCATCCTTGGTGACTTGGAAGTTGTCACAATTGCGTATGGCTGACTCTAGGAGTATTTTGATAGAATATGGGAGCTTTTCTGCAACAAGACACAATCAGTAAGGAAGTGATGATTTAATCTTCTAAAAGAGGGATGATAATTAAACATAACCATCAGCTGTAAAACTAAAGATATTATCCAACACATTGGGTTATACCGAGTTATCTGTTCTAATATTAATAATACAACAAAATTGTAACACTTCGCAGTTGGAAGCATCATCAGGAAAATTAAATTTGACAAAATCCATAAACCAAACTAATCATATCTTCTTTGGTTTCATGTATATTGAATCAGACACGAAAACAGGGAAAAAGCATAGGAACCACAATAATTGCATCCTTACCGATTCTAGGATCGTTCAGAGCATTAAGGCTATAGAATTTCCCAAATTCACCTCCTCCAGGCTTGGGAAGTCCAAATAAAATTCCATTGAAAGGATGTTCTGAAGCTGCATGTTTTGATAAACATTATTTAAAGTCATTAAAAACTGTAAAATAACAATATGATTATAAAACCAGGGCAAATTCATGATAAAATGATCAAAAATCCAGGACTGACCATAGATTGCCGCACATGAACCGAACTCCCAATTTTTGAATTAAAGGTAAACAGCACCAAATCCTAGTGCGTGTGTGTGTGGTGTGGGGGTGGGGGCAGCTCTCAGCTGCACTTTTTCCATTTTGATTATACTTCTCTTTCCTTTTTTATTTTTAAAATAGACTAATTAAAAATCTTTGAAATTGAAAATTAATCCCTCAAAGAAAAATAACCCTTTAAAACTAAAAATAACCCCCCTGGAAATTGAGAAAAAGAATCACACAAGTATTTCCCCAAGATTGGTAAAATGCATAAGGCAAAAAAATCCATGCAGTTACCCTATATCATGGCAACATATCATTTTAAGTGTTTACAACTTATCAGTATGACAGAATTGTATGCAAACAATCAATGAGTATATCTTATGGCAATATCATTATAGATGCCTACAAGAACTTTACAGCAAAATAAAAACTACAATCAGACACCAGTCCTCGAGCGGATAAGTAACACTAGTCCCTAAAATAAGCTAGAATTTCCAAGCGTCCAAAGTAGCAGAAACCTACCAACATAGGTCCAGTAACCATTTTAAATCCTGAAAAATGACAGTCGCAGACTTTAAATTGAATCGATCGAGCTCACACAAGATCAACGTCTGAACATTAGAACGATAATAACGGAGTTCGCAAATCAGCAACCATCATTGTATTTCAAAAACAACACGTAACTCACCGAGTACACATTAAAAACTGTAAGCCACTAAATACATTTTGAATGTAGGAATGTACCAAACATAAAAAACTCCAAACAAAATTCAGACGAACAGAGCTGAAATCAATAATCAACAGATCAGCACATACCCATGGTAGCGACCTCGCGTTGGACAGCAGGTGAGACAGTCCTGATCTGAGCTCTGAAACTGACCGGCGCAGATGAGAATCTGAGTGATCGGTAACAGGCGTTGGACGGAGGCGCGCGCCTAATGAAGGTTCGAGAATGTGGAGCCGCGGAGGCAAAATGAAATCTGATAAAGGAAGATGACGAGGTTGTTGGTGAAGTGTGGTAGGTGGATAATAAGTACATGCCGTTCAAAAGATATTTTGCTTGCCAGAAACCCTAACCAAAAAACAAATGATGTCAGTTTGTGTTTGAATGTATAGATACGAAAATGTGTATGTATTGATGGCGGGAAAGCATACTCCAAGCGGAGGTATTGTATTGACTGGTGGCGAAATCGATGCTCTGGAGCGTTGGATATAACGGACGGAGATGAAGGCGGTTGGCTTTTGTTCTGTTTTTCACTTTTTCTGATTACATATCGCCATCCTTTATTTGATTCGTGTGGCGTCCACGTGCGACTAATATAAAATTAATATCTTACATAAATATTTTCGGAATATCCTAGGCCCTAGACTTCCCCCTTGATGAAAAGTAAGACACGGTTAACGGGATATCCTATCTGGAATTTTTAATTATATTTTACATTTTTTTTAGCAAATATTTTACATTTTTTTTTAGCAAATATTACAGATTTCTAGTTTTCAACTGGACCGGCCCAACCCGGGCCCAGATAGGCTCACCATGAATGAGGCTCAGCACGGCCCAGGACTACTAGCAAGTTGGGTCGGGCTGGGTTAGGCCATTTGAAAAAAAAAATAGCGCAAAACAACCCTAGACGACTGATAAGATGGGTCTGTGTTGGGCTCGGATCAAACCTGAACCGGTCTTCAGGTGGGTTTAAATTGGGTTTCAAAATATTTTTTATTTTTTGACATTCAAAGCACACTTTTTGAAAAAATACGTTCAAGTTTTTCAAACAATTTGTACTAAGATATATATAATTTAATTTCTACATTTCAATTCAATATTTTATGTTGCTAAATTAGTAAAAAAAATCTTGATATTAGTTAAAAAATTAAAAAAAATAATTAAAATATGAGATTAGTATAAGGTGGGCCAAACATGGGCCTGAACTGGGCTTGGGGCGTGTTAGGTCTGGTCCTAAGCTTAGGTCGTGCTTGGTCCTGGGCTCTAGTGGGCTTGAACCTGGCTAAGCTGGGTTTGAAAATAAGCTCAATTTGAGCCCATTTAACATCTAAATTATATACAGTTGTTAATTTTATATTTTTTCTACAATAACATATTTTTGTAGAAATACTTAATTTAATTTTACTTTGACGTATTGATCCACCTTGAATTTCGTCATAATTTTTTCTGTTAATGAAATTTATCTTAAAATTCAATTTGATATTAAAAAAAACTCTCTATTAATAATAGGATTAAAATTAGTAAGCCAAACATTAAATATTACATGACAATTAAATGATATTTTCCTATTTTATCAGCCCATACACGCTAAAACAAGCGTTTATCATGGAGCTAGGTGTGTGCATTCGGTCGGTCTGGATTATAATAGATCGGAATTGTTTCACCCGAACTGACTGACCCATAAATTTTTTTCTGACCGATCACTGCCCAAAATTCCATCAAAACTAAACCAATAACCGTCTGTAAAATTCGGTCGGCTAATAATCGATTATTGGTTTTAACCGATTACAAGAAAAAAATAGATTGCACATGAAAAATTATTTTGGTCCAAAAATAAATTCCGTTCAACAATCAACAACCACCATCTCTAACATGCAGCGACTGTCACCTCCAAATCTGGTCCGAAAAGAACTCACTGTGTGCACGTGATAATGTACTTACGACTGATGTGTCAATATAATATTGGTTGTGGATGTTCCTTTAATTATTCTTAGCACATCTAATTTATTGATACATCAGTCGTGAGCACATTATTATGTGCCCATGGCAGGCATTTGAGCTATTCTGGGAAATATATTGCCCAAACTAGCCTCGGTGATACTCATATGATTTGTGTGCGCTTACTAAGAGATTATGATTAAATTCGATAGTTTTTATTATAATTTCCAACAATTGTGTTGTTTATTTTTTTTCCTTTTGAGTTGCTTTATGTATAATATTTTACACCATATAAATTTTTGTGAATGGAAAGTGTGAATTCTATTTTGTTGCCAATTAGTATTTATGATATCGTGAATTATTTAGATAATTCATTTGAATAAAAAATGATGTTCACTAAAGCTTTTATGTGGGTTTGGTAATGACTATTGAATATAAAATTTTTTATCTCCATTAATTGAATATATCATAATTTCTTTTGTTATATCACTGATTAATTTTTTTTTTCGTCCTCTGTTCCTTCATTCACCGGATGAATAGAGTGATCCCATTATTATTTAGAAACAAATATTCACTTCACTTTAAATAACATTTGTGATCTAACATAGTGGTAAACCTATAAAAATGATTATCGTTATTAATTAAATAAGTATAACTTTTATTTTTAATAATGTTTACATGTGTAATACATTTTATAATACACTTTTACAATATTATGAATCACATAAAAATATATTAAATATTATAATATTATTAATGAATATAATAATCTTTTCAATCATGCTTTATACACCAAACTGTAGCTAAATAGAACATTTTAGTTTAATTTCCTATTTATTTGAATCTTATAATTTCGCAATTAGTAATCATGTATAATTGGGATGAAAAGTGGACCTATCTACAGTATTCAAATTAATCGGATATAATTTGAAAATTATATGATAAATGCAACATCAAATGAATTTAGATATCAAGACTATTTTTATGTCTTTGGTACTTTTAACGTTAATAGTTTAATACATATACTTCATAAAGTATACTTCGCAGAAAATAAACACTTATATAATCTTAAATGTGATTATAATGATAGCGAATTTTATAGTAATGAATAGCCATCATCAAAGTTTGGAGAAGTGGATAAATAAAAAAGAGGAGAGGTCGAAACAATGCCAATGAAGTGTGTGTGCAAGAGAGGGAGGACGTCGGTAGTGAACTATAAGCGTGTGAAGAAAGAACAAGAGACAAATTCAATTGAAGAAAGAAATTGAGTTGAGATAAGTATTTCAAAACTAAACTCGAGATCATCTATACCTTTGAAGTTCGAGGTTGAATTTTGTAAATTTAACTACAACATTTCATACAAAAAGTAGAGGTGCCATTATATGAACATGTATTGTATAATTCTTCAAATTAGAACTACTAGTTTTAAATATGAAATATATTCATGTTGTACAAATATCAATATTATTACTTAGAGTTAATAAGTCATGAATTCAAAATGTGATTTATGTCAAATCAAATTCAATCTGAACTATCATTTTTTGTTTTTTATTTATCCAAATATTTCATACGCTAATATTTATTTTTAGATCCTCATAATATATTATAACTTTGCATGTAAATATGATTTAGAGGAGATTGAAACTTCGATTACAGGTGAGTGGTCCTAAAATTATACTCCATCTTAACTGGAAATTTTGATATATATTTTGTCTTTATGCCATATACATAATTTCAAATATTTAATTTGGTTCAATAACAATGTATGCACACGGCGCATCGTGCAGGTGACAACCTAGTACACACTAACACTAAAACAGACGTCTATCATAGGAGCCAAGGAGGAGGGGCGCCATCGAGCACAAAGAAGGGATTCCAGCAGGTTAGGTCAGGTTGAAGGATTTTAAGGCTAATATTTGAAGGGCGTCTATATTTTCCCCCATTTTTGTTTGAAATTTCCTTCCTTTCTTCTCTAGCACTTACTGTCTGTCAATTTTTTATATAAAATTACAAAGGGAACCTATCAATCTGTCAATTTTTTATATAAAATTACAAAGGGAACCTATCAATCTATTACATTTGGTATCTAGAGCGACTATCCTTGGCCATGACTGACGGTAGGGGTATTCATGGTTGGCCGAAACCGGAAAAACAGTCCAAACCAAATTAATTTGCTATATTTGAAAAAAAAAACTACGGCCGATCAATTTAGAAAATTACAAACTAAATAATACTGGTTCGGCAGACAATTTGAAATATGAAACCAGTCATTTTGGCCTAATCAACCATATTTAATAATGCTATTAAAACTACTACCATATGTTCTTTCAATAATGTGTGCACTATATCTTATATGAAACTTTAATTAAAGAAAACCTTAAAATTTTTTGTTTGACGAAATCAATACCATTATTAATAGTTCAAGGTAGCTTGTTGAAAACTCAAACTAATAAAATATTATAGAAAAAATTAAAAAGAATTAATTTGATAAAGAATAAAAAAAAATTAACTGAACATGATATATTTTTTTAATATTTTATAGTGCAATTATTTATCCTGAAATCTATATCCCAAACCGCTAAATCAATCAATCCAAACCGTATTAATATGCTTTGGCCCGTATGGTTTTGAAGAATTGTTGCGGTTCAAAATCATACGGCAAACAAAAATCGAATCGAAGGACAACTTGTTGTGGAGCCGCTTGAGGAGTTGTCACTAAGTAGTGTCTCGATGTCTGGGATCTAGTCGAGGATCAGCCTTGAGGAAGTGTTTTGAATACCGAAGACATGAAGTTGCTTGAGGAGTTAGCATGCCTCGAGGAAGCCCCTCGAATATCGAAAGTTGGTCGAAGACCTCGAAAACCAGGTTCGAAGCAGAATTTCAACAACCGCCTCGAAAGTGGTTCATGAAAAAGGCACCATAGAAAGTAGCTCGAAATGCCATTCACGCGGAAAACACGTGCGCAGAAGGATCCATAATCGGCTCAAATTAAGGCACAAAATGCACATAACTCGTGAATGAAGATATTTCGAAAATCTTCATAGATTGACCCCTGATTTATTGCAATTTTGCCTCTTCGATTAGCTAAATTTAAGATTCTTCCAGTGATATTTGTATAAATATGTGATTGTACAATCAAATCACATATTCTAGCCTTTCGTCACACACTTCTCACATAGTCACGTATTTTGCCATTTCGATTGTTGTTTCACTGGAATTTCATTGTAATTCATTGTAAACCTTCGTTTGTGATCGATATATTCAATGTCTAGACCAACCCTGGGGATGTAAAACATTTTCAGGGAATTGTTGCATTAAATCCATCTTTATTTCCTTAGAGTCCTTGAATCGGAATCAAAATCGAATCTCAACAAGAATTATTTAACTGGTTTGGTTTGCGAAATTTTCAGACTGTATCTATTGGTTTAACCGATACTTCAGCCTCCAAACCAAACCGTGAACACCCCTAGCTGATGAAACCCTGCTAAAGGACCTACAGGAAGCCCAGAAAAAAGTTTGAATCAGAAATGTGAGAAGAGTTTCAGCTGAACAGGATATGCAAGAGCAAACTTTAGAAATGAGAGAGAAGTTTGATCACATTCAAAATACTTTTGCTACGATGCAGTTGCGACTGTTGAATGAAGGAAATGGTAAAAGGTATGCAGAGGGGGATTTTATTATGGGGGATCCTAGTTATACTTATAAGTGAGAAAGGGGTCTCTCAAAATTTAAATATAGAGGCAGATCTAAAACTATTTGTGAATTTCCACAAGGGCATGTGCATACCCTTTTTCCCAAGGTAGACTTTCCAACTTTTGATGGTACCAGACCTAGGGATTGGATGATAAAATATAATGGATACATTAAAATGGTACCTACTATTCTCGAGAATCACAAGGTGACCTTAACAGCTATATCTATAATGGATGTTATAGATATTGGTAGAGACCAATTACAAACCATTGAATCCCTCTCTAAGAAATTCAAAGGGGGTGGAAGGATGATGTTGCACGGTTGTAGTGGTAACTACAATAAGTCTCCCTTGAGTATAGTGGTGCCAACAACTGTAAAAAAAACAAGCTCTAATAGCAGGCCCCAAATTAAAATGCTCACTACAACTGAAACAACTGCTAAAGAGAGAACGACCTATGTCATTATTGTAATGACAAATCACACTCGAGCATAAATGTTTGTAGAGGACTAATCTCATTATGATGAGGAGGAAAAAACTTACTATATGGTAAGAAGAAGAAGTTTCACCGTGTGATATTAGTGGGAGAGATGTATCTCCACTATGAGATTTGAACGAATTCATGGAGATCATACTCCAAGTATCATGATCAACACTATGAGCACCATCACCTTTATTCAGGAGTTTATTGCAAAAAAATAGCACATCATCTAGAACTGACTTCTCCCTTGATTGTGAAGGTTGCTAATAGTTGATAAGCACTCGTTTTTACATGATTTATAAGAATGTTTCAGGTCATTTTTGGGTTAGTTTTGCAGGAATTATTGTCACATTGTGTTAGTTGTACTCTATTTTGTCAAAAATATCATTATTGAGATTAATGAATGCATTTTAATTGTGTTTTTGATGTTTAGTTGTGTTTGTAAGGTAAATAGAGTACAAAGGATATGTTCATATGTTGAAAATGAACCCGAGATCGACTCAAATAGCAAAGAAATCAAGAGAAAAGAAGAAAATCATGAAAAGAATAAAAAAGGAGTCCCAACCGCGGTTCCAGAGAGAGTAACAACAAAGAGTTTGATAAACGGCTAAATGTCACAGTTGGATCTGTGCGTGCGCCGCGGGCTGCAGTCCGGCACTGAAAACTAGTTATCTTGCCGCGATCAGCCACGCGGCCGCGGTTTGCGGGCGGAGGACCAAACTGAAATTTCCGAACTCCTTCATTTTTAAACACTTAGATTTGAATTTTGGAAGTTATGTAGGCGTTTTTAGGGAGTTTTATGGTGTATTGGAGAAGAACACTGAGGAAAAAGAAAAGTAGGACACGAATTTGATGTACAAGGCATTTATCATCAATCCAAATGATTAATTTCAATAAGCTCGATTCTCTTACTTCAATTCCTTACTTTTTACATGGAATTTATGGTTGGATTGTGTTCTATCATCATGTGTACTTAAACTCTTGTTGGATTTGGGATTCTCATATGATTGTTTAGATGTAAATGTTCGATTCATGTTTACAATAATCCATCTTTCTTCAAGTACATCTACAACATGTTTTAATTTGCATAAATTTCATGATGAACTTAATTTATGACAATAATGGTTAATTCTAAACCTCTTGAAGTTTAGATGATAGATTAATTATGTTGTTGGGCAAAAAAAATGCATAATTAGTTTAGAACATGATCTCAATCACTTAAAGTTATTCATATTAGACTCGAATTTCAAATGGATACGGGATTTTATGTGTATGTGTATGATTTACTTGATCAAATTTTCAAATTTGTTGGTAATTGTTCACTCAAGGAAGGTTAATAGGATTATTGAAGTTTGAATAAGCAACTACATTTTTAATACAATCTAGAGAGTCCGAAATCCTATTTTTATCTTATTAAGTTATCTTCTCTTATTAGCTTTATAACTTCAAAAGTTTTGATTTCTTGTTTAAATTTTGCGAAATCAAATCCAAGTTGTGAATTTCTTAAATAATAGTTTAAAAATTCCGCTAGTGCTTTCTTGTAGTTGTAATATTTGATCCTCGTGGAAAACAATACTACTGCTCACTTTTATACTATAAACAACTCGTATACCTGCGGTCGGTAATTTCGTAAACAATAGTGCACAAATAGTTAGTACATATATAGCCACTAATTTTCATGGATTATTCAGGGAGTTGAATGTAATCACACCTTTTAGACTGCTACAGAATATTGGTTGTGATATCATATTGGTGTAACGCCTCGACCGCACTGGCCGAGATGCCACGATGGAGTCGAAGGGAATAATGATAATTACAACATATAGAAAGAGATCTAAGTATAATAATAATATCAAAGAAGATGGAGTGTGAGTATATGCGTTGTTTCAACATTAGAATCAAGGGA
>AYJT01076871.1:0-10384 GCA_001278415.1 Ocimum tenuiflorum | reverse complement strand
CCCTAGTTAGGAGTTAGTTTCATAGGAGCAAAGATCCGAGAGATTATCAAGAGTAGGATTGGTAAGATACCCTAGTCAGGATTTAACTAAAATCTTATTTCTATCTTTTGTTGTACCCTAGTCAGAACGACTTAGAACAACTTATCTGATGTTTCACATAATCGAGAATTAAACTTGATGGATGATTTTAATTGAATAAGAATAATTCATGGAATGAGCCGACTGCCCTAAAATCTATATTTTATTTTATTTGTGTAATTTACTTTATTTTATGTCTCTTTTAGATAGTTTAATTATTTTCTTTGATCCAAAACCTGTCAAAACAAGCTAAACTTCATAACGGTCTATGGATTCAATAATTATTTGGTCAGTGTTCACCCACTATCAGATCCCTAACTACAAATCCTATCCCTACCGGCCTGGATTTGAGGTTTGCCATATCGGAGTTTAATTTTAACTCGCCAATTCCTGGTGGTCTCCACCTGTTCCTTGTTGTTTCAGTCTTTGATGGAGTTTGTCTTCTCTTTTGGGCTTCATGGTAATCCATCCAGTCTCTATGAGCTTTGCTTGTGAGCTCTTCTTTGTTTGGTTTTCTTTTCTCGAATACTCACTAGTTCCTGGCTCTCCAAATTTCTCCTATCAAAAACGCCACCAGTCCCATCACATCTTTTAGGTACTCTTGCAGCAGCTCCCAAACCACGTCCTTGAGCTTCCAATTCTTCCATCTTGTTGTATCTAGTCTCAGCACCGAGATTTTCCAAATTGTAGTCGTTTTCGTGCAATGTAGAAAGGTATGCTCCACTGTTTCATTTCTCTCACTGCACATTTCACAAACCGGGGTTTGCTTGCATTCCTCTCTTCAAAAGTTGATCCTTTGTTGGTAGTTCATTTACGCATGCCCTCCATAAAGTCATCCTCTTTGTAAGGGTTGTCTCGTTATTCCACAGCTTCCTCCACTCGCTACATGGTATGCTCATTGATGGTCTATTGGTCGTGGTTGGGTCCATGAAGTTTGTTGCGACATGATAGGCAGATTTCACGGTGAAGTTACCCCACCTCCCAAATCTCCATACTCTTCTATCCTCAATGATGTTACTACTCAGAGGCATCTCTATAATTTTGTCTTGATCTTCCTTGTTGAACAATTTTTTTATGATGTCTTCTCGCTATTGGTAGGTATCATGGTCTATAAGTTGATCCACTATATTGATTTCTGCCCCATTGTTTTCATCGCCATCTCGAATCCTCTTGGGCGTTTTTTGATCCACGACCCCCACCCACTTATGCTTCTAAATATTCACTTTAGCTCTGTTGCCTACCCTCCAAACTTCTCCAAAGGTAGCTGGGGTTGTGTCCCTGTTGTCCCTCCATCAACATTTTCCTCAGAAAATACCTTGCCTTAAGTATCTGGGCTGCTAATGAGTTGGGATTCTCCATTGTCCTTCACACCTATTTAGCCAACATTACAAGATTAAAGAAGTAAAGTTGTTTAAATCTTATTCCTCCTAATATTTTAGGAGTTGAGAGGCTACTCCATGCCTTCAAGTGGCATTTCCTCTCCTCCAAAGTGGATCCCCAGAAAAATCTCGCAATCTCCTATTCTATCTCCTTACAGATGCTCTTCGGGATGAGAAAGCAACTCATTAGGTAGCTCGGGATTGCTTGAACAACAGCTTTGATCATAACTTCCTTTCCAGCTTGTGATAAGTTTTACTCCTTCCAGTCTTTCATTTTCCTCGCTACTTTCTCTTTTATAGCACTGAAAACTTCTTTCTTCTTTCTCCCCATTATGGTACGGAGACTAAGGTATTTGAAGTGCTACTCCACTATCTGTACGTTCAGGAATTCTTTGATTTCTTCTTTCCTCCCTTCATCAACATTTAGGCTCATTAAAACTTCGGTCTTTCAAAATTGACGCGCTGTCCCGACACTCGCTCATATTTATTAATGAAATCGTTAATAGCCTCTGCCTCCTGTTTTGTTGCTCTAGCAAAGATTATTGAATCATCCGCGAAAAACAAGTGAGTAACCTTCGGCGCGTATTGGGCCACCTGAATCCCATGAACTTTGTTTTTCCTCTTTGCTTCTTTGATTAAACCAGTTAATACTTGCGCACATAACAAGAAAAGAAATGGGGACAACGGGTCACCTTGACGGAGGCCCCGCTGTGGATTAAACGTCTCTGACAGAAATCCATTCACATTTATTTCATAGGAAGCGCTTCTAACCATTCTCATCACAAGGTTGACCCAGTTCTCATTGAATCTTAGCCTAGTTATAACATTTTCCAGAAAATCCCACTCCACACGATCATAGGCCTTACTCGTTTCCATCTTCATAGCCATTAGTCCTTTTCTCCTTTTCTTATTGGATTTCAAAAGCGGCCATGGCATTATCAGTAATTAGTCTACCGGGAATGAAGGCACTTTGGTTTTCATCTATCACTACTGGTAGGGTTTTTTTCACTTGGTTGGCAATGGTTTTGGATATGATACGGGCTGTGGAATTTGCCAAACTAATGGGTCGAAGGTCTTTAGGGTTACTCGGTTTGGTCACTTTCGGGATGAGGACTATAGTCGCCTGGTTTAGGTAGGATGGGTCTTTATTGTCGTTTAAGATATCAAGAATATCATGAGTCACAGATTTTCTACACAAGTTTCGGTATTTTTGAAAGAAATGAGGAGACATACCATCTGGGCCAGGGGCCTTTGAGGGGTGCATCTGTTTAGTGTGCAACGAGTTCCTGATTGATTTCTGCCATCACTTTACGATCCAGAACCCCTCCAATGTCAACGTCTTTGTTGCCTCCATCACTAGAGAAAAGCTCCCTGTAATAATCTGTGAGAACTCTCATAATGTCTTCCTGCTTCCTCACCTTTATCCCCGACTTGTCTTCCATGCTTGTGATTTTATTTTTATCTCTTCTAATGGTGGCTTTCCTATGGAAGAATTTAGTATTCATGTCTCCCTCCCTCATCCATAATGCTTTGCTTCTTTGGTACCACATGCTCTCCTCCTTTTTGAGCACTTCGTCGAGCTCCACTTCAATCTTCCTCCTCTCTTGTTCCTCTCGTTAATTACTCTCCTTTTCCACTTCAATCAACTGACTCTTTGTCCTTTTCCTTTCTGTTTGAATATTCAAATTTTTTGCATCCCACGTGTTGTTCGTGGGTGTTCTCCACCTTCTCTTGTGTCTTTTCCATCTTTTGTAACTCTTTCTGGGGCTTGCTTTCTGTTTTATTTGATGTTCCTATTAGTTCTAGAGTGGTCCTCCCTTCTTCCCTACCTCTTGTTTAATGACTGATATGTTCTCCATGCGCTTTGTTAGGGAATTTATTTGTTGCTCCGCAGAACATTTTCCTCCGCTCACTTCATTAGATCTTGGTTTCTCCTTATCTCCTCCAGTTCTTCTCGGTTCTTCAGCCATAACCCTCTTCGGACTCTACTGCTCGCTTCCTTATCTTGTTTGTGGAACGTGTATGATTTTTTTCCATGGGGATGCTCTCAACCAATCCCCATATGGCATGTTATCCTCCCTTGTCCCCTCTTCCTCCCTAACTTCGTCTAGTAACATATCGCAGTCTTTGTAGAGGTGACCCATTAATCCAAACCAGTAACAGAAGTTTGGAAGCCATTCGTGCTTTACCGCTATCCACATCGGGTCTTTGTTTCCCATTCTTATTGTTGTTCCCTTCTTGAGTTTTTTATTCAGATGAATTTTTACTTTGACACGTATGCTTCTGCTGACTCCAGTTAGGGTACTCCCATCCACTTGGATCACTTCTCCAAACTGTGTGGCTATGTTTTATATGGTTTCCTGCTTCTCCAGTTCAAAGAAATGTCGTATAGCCTTAGCCAGCATGGTACCTCACAGAACTTTTGTGTGAGGATCTGGGTAATTTCTGTAGCCTCCATCAAGAAAATAACCAAATTGTAGAAATGTTATGGCGCCATCGACATTGTTCATGCCATATCCCTCTTACTACTGAACTGGAAAGACACTATGTTTTTTCCTAGCTCTCCACATTCCATTCCTTCTTTTGGGTTCCACAGCCTATGCATCGTTTCTATAAGGGCTTTTATATTATAAGATTTCCTTGTCCACAACTTACCCAGGAAACAGAAGGATTCTATGTTGATTACCAGCTCTTCTTCTTGTTCCTCCAATTGAACCACCTCCTCTTCATTATTTTTCCCTTCCTACTCTGCAGCAGATCTGTCTCCCATCGTGGCGGGGCTCTGGTCGTAAAGTGCCTGTAAAATTAAAGCTAGGAAACCACACCACACGTACACGAGCGTTAGGCCAATTTAACAGATGATCCTTCACGGCTTACCTCTTGTCCAGATTTGCGTCTCCCACTGGAAAAGAACCTTTAGGTTGGGTTTGGACTAGTTTCAGGGGTTCGAAGATGTCGGTTTATGAGTTACTAATGGATTGTTTGAGATTGTCCTAAGGCAGAGGTGCGGCTACTGGGGTGTTGCCAAAGGTCGCAACTACTGGGGTTTTGGCCTTGGGTGGTGAGCAGATACTTGGGTTTCCCTCTTCTACTGTGATTATGGAGCCGATCAAGAGGTGGGATTGGTGGCACAAGGGAGAAATAACGGCTATGAAGATAACCCTACCGAGAGGCTGAGTGTACAGACCAGGAACGGTGACGGCTGAATTTCACACGGGAGGTGAAACGCTAAACCCTACCAGGAGGGGACCTTTCTTTTGCCCGATGGATATCCTAAACTAACTTGACGCCATGCTCGTTTATCCTCTTATAACCACTTGGATAGCCTAAAAACACTGATTTTGTGGCTCTAGGAGAAAATTTATGTATATCCCGCAACAATGTGGAACCAAAACACAAACACCCAAAAACTTTGAGATGTGAATAAGAAGAAACCTTCCTAAAAAGACTGAAAAATGGGGTTTGATTATTAGGAAGAACAGATGATGGTGTTCTATTGATGATGTAAGTGGCAGTTAAAATAGAATAACCCCAATATTCAAGTGGCAATCCAGATTGAAAAGTGAGAGACCGAGCAACATTTAGAATATGCTGGTGTTTTCTTTTAACTCTAGCATTTTGTTGTGGTGTTTCAACACAAGAAAATTGAGAAATTATACCTAATTTTGAGTGAGATCTGGAAGGAAAACTCTAGAACATTTTCACTCCTAACCACTTTGATACACTTATTGAATTGAATTTGCACGGTGGCAATGAAAGTAGGCAACACAATTTTAACTTCACTCTTTGTTTTCAAGAGGTATGTCCAAGTGAACCTGGAACAATCATCAACTATGGTTAAGAAATATTTGTAACCCCCCACTGTAGCAATAGAAAATGGTTACCAGATGTCATAATGTATGAGATCAAATATGTTTTCAGCAACTGAATTAGAAACAGGAAATGGCAAATGCTTTTGTTTAGCTAAGGGTAAATAGAACAATTTTCTGTATTATTGGAAATTGAAATGTTGGGAACAGATTGTAGAAGTTACAATTTATTTTAAGACAAGTGACCAAGCCTAGAATGCCACATATTGACTAACTGTTGAACTGAATGACACGTAAAGGAGGAAGTCAGCGACAAGACATATAGATTTCCATCTGTTTTACCCATCTCAATCACTTTGCCCTGAGAAGTTTCCTGTATGAAACACTAAATGTGAAAGAACAATTCATAGATTGACTCAAAGCACTAACAGATATAAGGTTGTAAGCAAAGGATGGGATATAAAGAACTGAAGTTAGAAGAATATCAGCACTAAGCTGAACTGAGCTAATTTTATCAATGGTAGCCTTTGGCCTTGTGGGGCTTTAACAGATATGGAAGATGAGAACAGATCCAATGAATAACACACATGATGTGTTGCCCATGTGTCAAATAACCAAGTGGAGGAATCAAGTTTCACAGAAGCAATGGAAGGAAATTGAGATGGAGGAGTACCACAAAAGGATGAAGCAGATGGATCAGACTGAACTTGGGTGTTTTGAGCAGAAGAGGAAGCTATTGCAATTGACCACTTAGATATGTCTGCAACTGTTGACATTGTTGTACAGACAAACTTGATGGATTAGGAGCTGCAGCAACTTGATCTTGCTCGTCTAATTCATATGCAATATGATTTATTTTTTCCTCTGCCATAGTTATTAGGAGAAGGAGCTCCTCTTGCTCTACCTCTATTGTACTGTCCAGAATTATCACCAAATTCACCATTGTTTTGACCTCTGCCACGTGATCTACCATAGCCATATCCAGGGGGAAAGCCATGAACCTCGTAACATGTATCTATAGTGTGATTAGGTCGTCCACAATGGCTGCAAATAGGACGTTCTCTGTTCCTAAAAAACTGAACTGCATTAACAGCAGCTCGTTCACTAACTGGATTTGATGTAGATCCACCGATCAAACGTTGTCGTTCCTCTTGTATAACCAACGAGAAAATGTTAGATATGTTTGGTAAAGGCTCAATTAGCAGAATCTGATCACGAATAAGTATGTAACTCTCATTCAATACCACGAGAAATTGCACTACACACTCTCTCGGAAAAATCTAACCCATGATCGTGCATTACCACATGTCAAGCCAAAGGTGCATCCATCTAGTATCTAATAATCCTTATATTCGTCCCAAAGAATAAGCATCTTAGTAATAACTACTCAAATATAGATCACCTTGCTTCAAAGTTGACAACTCCTATTTTAATTGAAATATGTGCGGCGCATTGCCTTGTGCAAACCAATCATTAAGACCCTTCCAGATTTCAGCGGTTGTGTTTCAAATGCTTCTACCAATTTCAGTATCAGTCGTGTTCCTAACCCAAGTTATAAATGTGCTACTACACCTCTCCCAAGCACCAAATAACAAATCACCCAATGCAGGTATATGCAAATTTCCGGTAATAAGTGGTACCTTATTTCGTGCTTTCAACGACGTGATTATTGTTGTGGTTGTGATTGTTTCTCACCATGATGAACTAATACTCAGATTGGAAGCATGAAAATATTTGCTCTAGATAGCATAACAGACAATATGATGAAATAGCAAACCAATTCTTATTGATAGAAAAATGAATTGCACAGTTCAACTACAAGAGAGAAGAACAGAAACTATTTATACGAGCTAAGATAGTGATAATATGTGAGGAAGCCTACAAGAATCCCTGCTCCATCCAATGATGTGTGTGGTCCCCACTCCAACTTGAATCAATCCAAATCTGCAACCAATCAACCATGTATTGCATGATGCATGATAGTGATTAGGTCTTAAAATAATAATATGAATGACGATAGTGATAGTAGCTACGTTGAAAGAGAAAGCAAGGAGAATGGCCACGATGACGCATGTTGAGAAGAAACCCGACGGTAATGTCGATGATCTGCCGACTCCTGTGTCTTCGCGGGTGAGTGAATCCTTTAAGAATTTATGCGTTAAAGCTGATATTTTTCCGTGAGAGGTTATTTCTAGATGTTGCTATGCAGAAGGATATTGATCGGGATTTTACTTTGTGATTCAATGCATCGATGTCCTTTGGGTTGCGATCAATATAATAATTCCAGGAGAGAAGGGTGAATATATAATTTTCTGAATATGAACTCTAAGGTCACTTCACAGATAATTTTTTCCGACTTCCTCAGGAAGCAACCTTTCTTGGACCTGCTTACAACAATTTCCAGGTAGACTCAATGGAATTGCTTGGTCCAGAAAAGTTGATAAGGCTGAAGGGGAAGGCCCCCGTGTCGGTTTTGGTTTGTTGTGCAAAGAGATTTCAGAGGTTTGGCAATATTTGATTGCTTTTCTCTTGTTTCAGTGGAGCTATATGAGAATATTTGTTAGTAATCTTTTGATTGCCTCTCATAAAATTATAATGGCTATGCTTGTCTTGAACGAAGCATGGGCTAACCAATTTTGCTACTCAACTGAAGCCTGTTGTTGTATCAGGTCTTTGTTTACTGTTTATGTATTGCAAATTTGCAATAAGATAAGTTGTTCTTTCTCTTGTCGCTACTGATATTAGCACATACTGGAATTATTAAGGATTAGTATCTGATTTCACGCTTCAACTAAATCAGGGTGTTCACTGGTTTCGCTCACATATAGTTTTTTTGAGAATTTGCTACTCACAATATTGTAGAACTTCTAGCTTTTGGAGTTGTCAAATACTTCTCAATTACTGGAAAAAAATGCCTATAAAAATTCATGATGATGATTATTCTATTTTAGTTCCCTTTGATGGTGCATATTATCTCACACCATAAACAGGATTGAGACCTCAAATTAAGAATTTTTGCTCCAAAATAGTTATAGTAGTGTCATTCTGATATGGGATCCTTTGTTTTCCTTTTTCAATATCTATACAGAGTTCATTTGACATCTTTCGCTGCTTTTCCTAGGAAAGTGAAATTGAGTATTCCATATTTGATTCCGAACACTACTCTTGGGAGTTTTGGTAGGTAATCATAAATCCACATAGTGGATCTTCTTGATCCAATTAGTCAAAAGTGCATACATGGTCTACCTATTTACAGTTTAGTTCATCTGTTCTTGATTTAGCTTTTCGGTTATTTTCCTATTTGAAATAACAATAGTCAGACAATACATTTCTTTGTGTCGGTTAGATGATTTGCAAATTATAGCGCTTACTTTTTGCCCGTTTGTACAGTTGAAGTCTATTCTTCCTTTCTTGGCAGGAGATGCACTGTGTTTCTCAGGGTTGCTGCTTTTGTCAGACCATCTGTGGCAGGAGATTTGATTCAGGTTAGTTCAAGCATGCTTTTTCGGGGTTCTTTGCTACTTGGGCTTATCCACACTAGCTGTCCTAGGTTACGCATAAGTATTTTGTTTAGGAATTTTAGTATAACTACAGTGCTGCACCATGAAACCCAGAAACTTGAAGAGATAATTCAATTTTCTTTTTGTTTATTTATTTGTGTGTGTGTGTTTTTGTTGCTTACTAATTACAATTCAAATGAAGATCATCTAGCATGTTTTGTATCCTGTCACTTTTATAATCCAGTAAATTATGTAGTTTCAGCCCCTAGACTGTAGTAACATTTCTCGTTTATATCAACAGAAGTATGCATGCATCAGTGTTTATCTTGCTACCGGTTGGATGTCTGGACCATGCAGGTATAACAATTTTTTCCATTCAATATTTCAATCACTTAGTTAAGTCAGTTGAAGTTGATTATTCATGAAATTATATGGGGGTTCTGGCGAAACTATACATTTTTTTTTACAGTACGAAACTATAGATGTTAAGTACTACATAATCCACATTATGAGCTAATTTTCACTCTTCGCATATGATGTTTATCTAGATTAGTTCCCACTATTTTAGTTCTGAAACCTGTCATGTCTCACAAAGGAGTGTTACTAAATGAAGGTAGTAAAACTAAAACCTTTTAATTATTGATTGAAGGTCGTGAATTTAAGCATGACTTGTCTTGATCTTAAATTTTTTGTTCTGTATGTATCTGTTGTCTATTGCTGAACGTGCTTGGGATTGATTGTATTTTTTCATGTCCTATAGAACGAGTCTTAAGTGCGTATGTGGTTTTTGGTACCTTCACGTGTAACATCCGGTGTTTATTTTTAAGGTTTTAATTAATTATTTTCCCAAGTTATGGGAAATAATAGTACAATATATATATCGATCGAGAGCTGCGAGCTCACTTATAAGCTCAAAATCGAGACTTTCATGACTTATGTCATGAAAAGAGTTATAATATAATATAAGTTATAACATAAGGTTCCTCCACAAACCCTAACCCTAACCCTTCTTTCTCCAAGTATAAATAGGGACCAATTTGCAAGAACCACCTTCTTCCTTCATTCTTCACTTATAACTCATGTATTCAGGCATGCTCTCTCTAAAATTCTCTCAACCACCAACTTTCATTCTACCATTCAACTTGAAGGTTCTTGAGAAGGAAAGCTAGAAGCATTTGAGTCACCATCATCATCCTTCAACAAACCAAGGCAACCATCATAAGAACCCATTCCTTGGCATGTTCATGAAGTTCTTCGTAAGTGTTGGTGAATCTTTGGCTTGAATCTTGTATATCTCTTTAGTTAATGTGAAATATCGAAGCATGAGTGAATATACTTTGTTGTCATGTTTGAGGATGTTATTTTGGACATATTTTCAAGAGAACATGAACCATTCACCATTGTTGGAACTTGAAAGTTGAAAACCATGCATGTGTGAAAACTTGTGCTTTGAATCCTTGTTTTCCATGGATGAATCTTGTTGTATTTCGAACCTAGATGCTTATTGAATCCTAGAATCCCTTATTCTTGCTTGTGGAACTAGGAATAGCCTTTGGAAATAGCCAAACATCGAAAATCGCCATTTTTGCAGTTCTCGAACATGAGCAAATCCTGCCAT
>AYJT01076867.1:0-12828 GCA_001278415.1 Ocimum tenuiflorum | reverse complement strand
AACGTTGAGGGAGGAAAAATGAACACCGCTAGCTACAGTGGGAAATGCTTATATTTCAGTGAAATTGGGGAGTGAAAACCCTAGGTCCTCGGGAATTGGAGTTGAAAAGCTTCAAACCCTAGGTTTCCGCAGCTGAAGCTCGGATCTAGAGAAAAATGGAGCCACTTCTACTGGAGTTTGAGCACGAAATTTGATTTGAAATCTATCATCGGATATTTTCATGACTTCGAATTTTTAATCCGTTTTAGATTTTTCATTTTTGTTTTGTTTTTTACGGATTCATTTATCCATGCATAATTGGGCCGCCGTCAATTTTCAGATTAATAGATAAAATTATTAAAGAAAATGAATTAAATTATGTATAATTTTATTTTATGAAATCTGACGATATTATTAATTACCATTTATCATTTAATTTACTTGGAAAGTCAATTTGGTTGCAAATCGACGAAGAAGAAAAGTTGAAAGACGTACATATACCTAGGCTACGTTACACGCACACACACACAATCTTCTCTCGTCACTCTCCCTCTCCCTCTCCCTCTCAGGTTTTCTGCCTCTCTCAGCCGTTCGGAAATCCCAATTAGGGAGAAAAGTATTGATTGAAATGTAATTTTAGGGCTTTGGAATTGCGGACTAGTTTATTATTGTAATCAAATCGGGATTTGTTTTAGGGTTTTGTCGCGCATGAAGGATCGAACGAAGGTGGTGCTGCGGCACTTGCCGCCTACGATTTCTCAGTCCAACCTTGTTGACCATATTAATTCTCGCTTCTCCGGCCGCTACCATTGGCTTGCCTTTCGACCTGGAAAATCTAGGTGAGCGCCTTAATTCAAGTTGTCTTCTCTAGGTTGTAACAGTGAATTTTTTCCTTGTTCTATGGGGAGTTTCTGCTGGATGTTTTCTGCCTAGTTGGCAAGACATGGGTGGGGCATTCGACTGATTGTGCTATACATGCAATGTTCATGGGTCAGATTTTGGAACTTTTGTGAGAATTTGGTGTTTTCTGTATTCACTTTTCATCATATCTTTTCTTTAAACTTGTGCTTACTGCAAAGGCTGTCCTGCACTCCCTTTTGATCCTGTGTCTGTCCGGAGTGTAAGTTCTGCTTGAATTTGGATATACTGGAAAAAGTCCAGAAGAGATGCAAAACTTTGTTGAAGAGGTATCCAAGTATCCTCGCTTGAGGGACGTTGTAGAAATCTAGGGTATGCTAGAAAAGTAGTAAGATCAAGATGCGTTTATTTTATATAAGCTACTTCTGCTGATGCGGGCTTTACTTTTCATTTTTGGCGTCTGTCGTTCTTATTTCTGCTGCTCATTTCATACGGGTTTGTGTTGTAAGCATTACCACTACATTATTTTATCCTGGTTCAGCATCATTCCCCACTCATGTTCTGTGTGTCATTCGGAGGTAACAGAAGAATTATTGTTGTTTTCCTGAAGTTGGATGTGTCAGGTAGTGTGCAACTTTTTTCTGTAAAGTTTACGTTTCTGTTGAATTATTAGATATAAAAAAAGATTGTGCTAAAAAGGCATGGGGACATCAAAACAATAGCTAGAGTCAGTTTCATCTAGGTGTCTTATGCGGATTGGGTATTTCCTATGGTATGATCTTGATTTATCTTATAATTTGCTCTGACGGATTTTCGAGCATTACAGTTGAGAATTTATTGCTGGTACGTTTATCTATTTCTGTTTAGTGTTAGTACCATTTAAGACTCTTGGAATCGAGCTTAATTCACCCTTGGTGTTGCCTCTAACTTTCATTTATGTTCTATAAAACGTTGTGAACTAATGTTGTTGGTTGGCATATGCTTCTGACTAATCAAGGACATAATATTGAGTTTCACCTTCCAGCAGGATAGAAAAAGGTTGTATTAAAGTTTCTATCAGTTAATGACGTGGTAATTATACTTGACCGCTACAGCTCAAATTCTTCTCAGAAGAAGTTGTCTGACTGTTTGTTGGATATGGTTTCCATGGAGGGTCTTCTTAGGTTCAGACGTTCAGTAGGAATGTTCCCAATGTGAAACATGACCACATACAGCACGTGCATTCTGTGTACTTACAATTTGGTTTCTGTATGGTATGGTTAATGTATCCCGAGGAAAGAGATTTTCGTTTTCTTTAACAAATGATCTCCACAAATTGAATTCTTGTGAATTGCGATCCTTGCTCTCTCTGAAAGTAGAGGGATCAGTATCCTTATGTCTGAAACCATTCTCTTGAAATTTATGTTTGTTTCATTATTCAGAGAATATAGTTTGGTTTGTAGGCTTGTCTTTGTCTCCTTCCATGAGCTAACTGGTTCTCCTAAAGCATTATTTCCATCAGATGTGCTGTATCATACAACTTGAGAGGATTCTAATTTCCTCTTTGAATGTTTGTTATTTATCTCTGCAGCCTAAAGCATCTAAAATGTGCCAGAGCTTACATTGACTTTAACAAGCCAGATGATGTGATTGAGTTTGCCGAGTTTTTTAAGGGCCATGTCTTTGTCAATGAGAAAGGTATTTCCAAGAACACACTTTTACGTATGAAGGCTCTTGCAGCTTCATTTTAATGCGTGATTGATTTACTTTTTGTTACTGGTTTATTTTTTTATGGGCTCTTACTATTCTATATTAGAAATTATCCAAACTTGTTTATAGACTGGACGACCTTTATGTACCTCCCTAGGAACACAGTTTAGAACAATTATTGAGTATGCTCCTTCACAACGTGTTACAAAGCAGTGGTCTAAGAAGGATGGCCGTGAAGGAACTATACTAAAAGGTAGTAAATCTCGGCTGATCTCATGTTGATAAATGCTGTCAAAGTTGTGTTAATTGTTGGCAATTGTGTAGATCCTGAATATTTGGAGTTCCTTGAATTTCTTGCAAAGCCTGTAGAGAATCTTCCCAGTGCAGAAATACAATTGGAGAGGAAAGAAGCTGAACGGGCAGGTCAGTCTTTAACTACATTTCTTCCCATGTTGAAGGCAAGCACCCCAGATTAAAAAAATGAGCATATCTATTGTTAGTAATACGTAAGATTTTCTAAATAAAAATATTTAAGATTTTCTTAAGCAACTTCCCATGTTCTTTTAGGTGCTCCAAAGGATGTTTGTATAGTCACTCCTTTAATGGACTATGTTCGTCAGAAAAGAGCTGCAAAGGGTGGTTCTCGTGTAGGATTCTTATCACTTTTTTCTTTGATAATTTTATTATCTTTGCCTCAGTGATGGTTGTCCGGATAAATAATTTTCTCTCTCTGTCTCTCTCTCAAACACATATTTGGAAGGCGGCCTGACCTTTATTCAGTCTTGGTTCAGGAAGTTGTTTGTTTCTTTAGTAATTTTTTCAGCTTTGATAATCACGTTTTATGTGGCTCTTTGAGGATGGAAGAAGCTTGATGTTATTTAACATTATTTGAAAAGTCAAACGAGACAAAGTTTGCTGGGGAATAGTGGTATTGTAAGAAGTAGGTTGTTATGGTTTGGAGGTCTTGTGCTATCTAAGCTGCTTGGAGTCGTATTGACTTTTATTTGTGGGTATGATGGTCCAGTCAAAGTGCTTGAAGAATTAGAGACAAAAAAGTATTTAAGTTCTTCTGATGGTATATTAATGATGTAAAGTTGCTTCTTTCCTATATTTGAAATGCTTCTACTTGAGATCATGGATTTTGAATGTGTAGCAGAAAGTAGATAGGGGAGCTGTTCCCTTTGCAATTTTTATATGATTTGGTTTGCTTTCTCCTTTACTCTACTTATTCATTATATGAGATTGAAGGTAGTTGCATATATTCTTATTCGTCCTCTCATTATGCTCTATGCACTAGTGGCCTATAACCCCTGGAGTGAAAGTTATATTTTAGATCAACAAATCCCGGAAATAACTTCTCAATTGTCTGTATATTACGTTTAGATTTTCATCAATTTATATGGCCATAAACTTTTTTTTTTGCCACTCCTTTTTAATGAACAAGGTATAAATTGTGTGTGCCTGATTTTGATAGAGGACTGTGTTGAATGGGAAGCCAGCCAGAAAAGTCAGTGGAATGTCGTCTAGAAATTCAGTGTCTGGTTCTTCCAGAAGAGGCTCAGAGAAGAGGTCATCCACTACTGTGGTAAATGAATTTCTTTATTCTTGAGATTGTTATTGATTGTAATGTTGAGTATTCACACCTTATCTGACCATAATGGTTGTAACTCCCATCATGGGTTTCTTAATGGGCATTAATGAACGTGGATCATGTTTTTGGACTCTTTTCATCCTCGTGACATGTTCACTTCAGCCCTGTAATCCAGGTGTTTTACTGGAGTTGATATTTCAGTACTGACTTCATTTTTTTTTTAACTTAAGTACAATATTAAATAAGCCCACACGGATGTTCCTACATAGACTCGAACCCTTGACCTTTAAGGCCATGGAAAATGTGCTTACCACTGAACCCCGAAGTACTGACACCAATTCCATCTTACTGTTGGCAGTACATATTAAGGGACAGTTCCAAGATTGGGAGCAACAAAGATAAATCAGGTCCCAAGCAAGATGATCTGCAGCAGAGTGACAAGTCTATCAACTCAGCATCTGTATCAGGAATCGAAGCATTAGAAGGGGAAAATGGTATGTTTTTAGGTGCTGAACTTGTAGTTTCTAATGATGACGATCATATGCACTGTATTTGGAATATGGTTGCATTATACTGTCTGTATGTAATCATGGTAATGTAAATTTTTTAAGCAATGTGTCTCCTATATATTTTCATTTTGAATTTCTTGTTCTGTATCAAATAGACTTTGTTGTATACTTTTTGTACCTTACTACCAATACCCCTTTCAGTCCTTTTTTGTTATTATGCTTTTTGTTTCTTTTAGGAGGCACGGGATCCACAGGTACTGGGAAGAAGAAAATTCTACTTCTGAAAGGAAAAGAGAAGGAAATTTCTAATGTAAGTTTTCAGTGGTTATTTATTTATGGTTTATGACTAGCGTCCATAAAGGAGGAAAAAACTTTCTATAATATAAGCTAAGAATCGCATATCCAGAACATTTGGTTCTTGCATGAGCCAGATTTCAGAAAATGAAACTGTTACATTTTTCAACTATGTGACCATAATGAGTGCCAACAATTTTGGAATTCCTCAGCCTTCACTCATTACTGTTGGCCAGATACCTGAGAAAATGTATTACTGCATGTGGAGAACTATTGTTTTGAAGGAAGTGAGATTTAAGAGATGCATTAAACATTATCTACTGACTTCATTCTATACAAGTTTTGCATAAATTGTAGTGTCACAAGCAGCTTCACATTCTTTCTTCTTAGAATTTCATGTCATGATCGCCTTGCAGTTGCAAAATATTGAGAGGTCTTTGTCTTTCAAAATAAAGATTTCTGTGATCCTTGAGACAATTAGTGGATGCTTAAGTTTTGTTTCAAACTGGTCCTATTGATGATGTCGCTGAGTTCTAAATTTGAAAAACTACACATGAGGGAAAACAAAATTTAACTCTCACCTCAATGATAAAATTGCCTTTGATTCCATTTTCCTTTCCTGATGTTTCTTTATCATTCGTTGTTTGCAACTTGTTTATTTGTAGGCATGACTTTAGGAGCTCTTCCAAGTTGATCAAAATGAAGTCTCAGTGTCTTATCGTATAAAATAGTTGATGTATTTTGTTAATTCTTATATTTTTCATCTCTATCATGCTAAAAGTAGATGACTGTTCTGATTATTCATAGTTTGTTGGTTTTTCTGTGTAAAGAACATTGCTACAAGTACACCTTTAATCAATTCACCATCACTAAAATGAGAATTTGCCAATTTTCACTTTCTGTCTTCTTGGGGCAAACTGACAAGCTGGCATCATGCAAATCATATCCTGACCTTAGCGTCTCTAGGCGAAGGTCTCAGAATTAGCTCTTTTGTACAGACAGCTATTAACAGCACAGCATGGGTAAGCTGAGCTGAGATACTCATTGGGCAGAGATTTCTGGATCAATTCTTCTTCTGACATTATCTGGAAGTATTGCAGTTTATGGTTATGGGATATATTATTGCATCATATACCAAATAATGAATCTCATGTATAATAAACCCATGTTTCCTGCGAACAAATGGATTTGATATGAAAACAAAAGAATAGTATGTGATTTGGAATGAAAACAAAAAGAATAGTATGTGATTTCACTTCTCTGTCAACTTTAGGTTTCTTGTTGTCTTCAACCGAGCATGGTCTCTCTTGACAAAGCTTCACATAGTTCTGCTCCTCCAAAACAGAATCAACAGCGTGAACCTAGTGGAAGGATAATCAGGAGCATTCTTCTAAGCAGGGATGCTCCACAAAATCAACCTTCTTTTGGATCACAATCAGAACTGCAAATTGAGTCTCCTAATCGGGAAAGAGACAAGAAACCTCGACGACCACCAAGTCTGCAATCACTTTCGAAGGATACAAATGGTGTTCCTGAGGATAGATTATCCAATGATTTTCATGCTGTCCCTGCTGAGAAGCAGGAAAGACGGGCAAGGAACAAGGATAGACCTGATCGTGGTATTTGGACTCCACTTCGACGTTCAGATGGATTGCATCCAAGTGATGAACCATTAACGTTGTCTGCTTCTCAAACATCGCAAGTAGTGGATTCTGTGGAAGGTGTATAATAAAGATAAATTAACTTGGATTGTGAATGGGGATATGTTATACACATGTTAGAGCGATTAATATCTTTTTTAAATCCCATCTCTTAAGGATTTTGCTAATTATAGGTTTTGATATAGGCAACTCCGTTCACTAGAGTAAAGTATGAGACTGACAATGATGGGTGTAGTTAGTGTTCATTATCTTATCTTAGTTTAGTTTTATATGACTGTTGCTTTACAGGAATTCATGTGGAGACGAAACAGGATATGCTGCTTGGGCGCGGGGGCGAATACAGACCCATTGTGGGTGGTCGTGGTAGGCATTACTCCTCTAACGATGGTGAATATATGTTTAACATTTGAATCTATAAGTGGATATATAAACCCTTGCTATCTCTGGTTTCACGTTGATGGTTTATGAAATACTGTAGGGCCTCATAGGCATGGTGTTCGTCGTGGCTCAGCTTATAACGTGAAGGATGCAGATGGCTCTGCCACTGTAGAGGGAAAGTCGTCAAAAAGGGGTTCTTCAGGCTATGGTTCTCATGAGGTTTGCTAGATTGCTATATTGCAGCTTTGTGTCTCATCAATCATTTGTATTGAGTGCTTATATAGATTTTTATGGACTTACAGAAACAAGTGTGGGTCCAGAAGTCCAGTTCTGCTACATAGTTTGGTTGTATATGGTGAGGTTCATTCTTAATGATTGCATTTCCACCTGATTTTGATGTATGCCTTCTTTTAGTCGAATGTAGCCCTTGGAACTATTATATCCGAATTCAGATGACGTCCATTTCTTGATGCACAAAAAGCACTGGCTCCTAGCCAGTGTCAGGTAATGTAGGCTGTTTACTAAAGACGTATGGTTTTCTGGCGCCAGCCCATGGAACTTTGAGGTGGATCACATATCGAGATTGAGCATTCTTAATCTCTGTATATACTCTAAAGCTAGACATAAGGGGCCACATGGTATGGTACCCTATTTAGTTTTTTAACAATCAATTAGTTATGCATGTGATTGGAACTAGAATTGCTAATTTCAATGAAAATGCTGCAATGTTTTCTCACGTGGGGGCAGTTTTACTCGTTTATCAGCAATGAACTCGTTAGTTAAAATTTTGTGATGTTTGATATTGGGGCATGTGCAGTGAAATGCTTTGGTGAGTTGCCATTTTGAAGCATTGTTGTCTTGGCCAATAGAATATCCTGCAAAAGCAGCAGCAGCAGCAGCAGCATCAGGGTATGTGGAGATTTTGGTTGGAAGACCATGGAGACCTTCAGTTTTGGCTGAATGGGTGTTGCATTTAGAAATGATGATTCTATGGGATGGAGGAAGAAGAGCAACAAGTTTAGAAGAATGAAGGTTTTAACAAGGCCATGCTATCTCTTCCAATGCTTGCCATTGATTCACTGGCTACTATCAAGGTATTAGCTACAAGGATGAATTTTGTTCTCGCCCTAACTGTAAGTATAAATCTGAAATGGGGTCTATTGCTACTACTGACTATTAAGTCGATAGATACATACATACATACATACATATATATGTTTTGTCCAGCTTTCTGCTATGGGGTTCGGTGACTTCAGGACTAGAGAAGGTGGGAAGTTTGTTTAAACCTGTTGTAAGAGAATTTATTTGTATGCTACTATTTGTATGTTTTGTCCAACTAGGATTGATTGCCACTTTGGTTGGTTTTAATGGAATAGAATGAGCTTTTGGAGCAATTGCCCAGCTTTATTTATAGATTGGCAGTGAGCAAGTGATGATGGAAAATAAATAATGTTGTTTTCAACTGTTTTATTGTTATTCTAGAATCTGAATATGTAGAATTGTTTATTTATTTAACTGGATATGTATATGTGAGTATCAATATCAATTATGGATTTAGGAGATTTTTCATTATTGGATTTGAAACAAAAAGAAAAAAGTAAGAAAAACGATGGTGTACTTTATAAGTATCGCTCAAATGTTGAGCAATTTTCAACATCTATTTTGAGTGAGTTGCATTTTTGTGAAGATACCTCTGCGTGGGATAAAAATGTGGAGGAGGATATCCTGGACGGAGAGAAAATTTTGGTGTGGAGGAGAATATTCTGGACAGAGAAAAAATTGTATGGGGTTGTCTGGAAAGCCTTGAGGATACCTTGGGGAGAGGGAATTGTATAAGATTGTTAGGAAAACCTTAAGGATTTAGACATATCAAGTCAAATACTCTATGCCAAAAAATGGGAAGGGTTATCAGAATCTTGAGATGGATAGCCAAAACTTTCTTGAGATGGATAGCCAAAACTTTGTGAAGTTGGATGTCTTTCACTCATGTAGAAATATGGAGGTTTGGAGAAATAAAGATAAGAAATTCATATGTGAAAATAAGAAATGAGAAGGATTCGATAATTGTAGGAAGATGTGGGGAGTATATGAAGTATAATACAAAAGGGAAAAGTTTGGTAAAACAGAAAAGTGAAAGATAAAAAATTTGAATTCAAATGAAATAAATAAAAAGAAATTTTTTGAAATATAAACTTTGAAGTTTTAAATTCGAATGCCTCACAACAGGCGTGTCATCTTCTGTTCCCATACGAGAAGATTCCTTACAATTTCCAGATTTGAACACACACAGAATTCCACACATGTCCGTAATTCCCAATTCCAATCTTTACATTAGACATGAGCAGGATAGCATGTAAACAACAAAAGGAGTTATAAACATCAACTGTCTTAAAGGTATATTACACTTCAACCACAGCAGTTGCTCTTCTGCTCAATTGGCTGTCCCTTGATCTGGACTGTACTCGCGGACTTGGTGTTTGCCGTCGGCTGGCTACCCATCCTGCAAATAAAACACCAAATCTCTCTCACTACATCAATAATTTTATGCATATGTTAATTTTCTTCAGTCAGAAAGAAGCCTTACTTTTTCTTAATCTCTCCAGCCATAGTCAAGAAAGCCTGCTCCACGTTAATTGCATCTTTTGCACTTGTTTCCAGGAATGGAATCCCGAGTCCATCCGCAAATGCCTGCGCAGTCAGTTACGAAATTAAACATGGAAAATGGATGGAACTAGCTATGCTCTCTTTTGTGGGTTTCCACAAACAACGCAAAGATTATTACCTTCTCCCTTTAGTTCTCTCTTTTTCTAGTTTTTGCTCTTTCTAGTAAACAAACGAGTATGTGTAACAATGAAGAGAGAAGGAATATTAGCATTCTCGTCTCTTCAACAGTAGGACAAAATGAATATTTTCCACACAACTACCACATAATCAAATTTCAATTTTTCCCCATTCACCACGAGTCAATAAGATCCTAGAGTAATTAACTCCATCAAGTATGTAATCCACTTGTTTCTCACTATGAGTGAGTAATTAAAATGAGCAATGGAAAAAGTTTTTAAAATGTGAATTTTGCTGGAAAGGAAACAGGACTGCGGTAGGGAAGGGGGGAGGAGACCAACTGAAGCTCAGAGAGTGTAATGAACAAATATATGACAACGTAAGTAAAAAACATTCACCTTAGCTGTTTGTGTGTCAACAACTTTACTGTCAACTAAATCACATTTGTTCCCCACCAAAAGCTTGCAAACACTGTCATTCGCATATCTATCAATTTCGTTAAGCCACTGCTTAACATTGTTGAAGCTCTCCATCTCCGTAACATCATAGACAATCTATTACAATTCAGATAAGTAGAATTAAATAAGTAACTAGAATATAAAATGAATGCACTGAATAGCTCGGGATATTGGCAAATGATGAGATAAGCAAAATCATTCATAGCAGCAGACGAAAATAGAAAATAGTTTCAAAACTGTGTGACTAACAAAGGAAGATAGCAGCTATCAGCACTCACAAAGTTGAGTTTTCTAGTTCTAGAATATATAGCCAACTAAAAAGGAAACAACCTATAACCGAAACAAAGGTATGCACTGGGTCATATTAACTTCACGTAAACTGTGACGTAAGTTTAGTGCACCCATGCCCAAACAGAAAAGTTGAGTTCAAAGACAACCCAAAGTGCACTTGAAGCAAATAAAACTGTAAGTCAAATAGACGAGGATGAATTTCACCATACCATAATTTCATTTATTCAATAACAATCAAGTTTATACAGATTTACAATAGAAGAGTCCACGTCTAGTTTAGTTATCTAAAGATAAAAATCAAAGTTACGAAATGATAACCGAAGAATAAATAAAAGGAGAGCACTAATAAACCAGCACTCAAGTAAACAAGATTGAGTTTCAAGGAATGCTCAATGGCCCTGGTCACTGCTTCATAGTCAAAAACCACTTTGTGTGAGAGTATAACCACAAAATAAATGCAGAATGGCATCTGAAGTGTGAAAGTGGAATGCCATGTTTAATTATATACCCTACACATACCATTCATACAAGTGTACAACTTTGAAGAATTATGGCTGCATATAATATGACTAAACACTAAATACAGAAGTAATAATATCAATATTATTCTTACAATAATCCCATGAGCTCCTCGATAGTAACTACTAGTGATAGTCCGGAACCGCTCCTGGCCAGCAGTATCCCACTGAAAAAAACAAAAAAACAATGCCATAGTAAGTCCAACGACTTTTGAGCTCATTTCACATAACCAACACTCTTTCATCTAAGGATGCCTAACCGCCGAAATGGTATGATACATGTTCCAACTCCAAATGCTGGTAGGAGACTCAATTTTCCCTCATGCATTAAAACTATGTAACTTTTTAATCCATTATCCCTGTTGGTGCGGGTAGTCTTATCACAACATAAAATTAAATAGGGTTAATTGTAGGAATTAACACAACCTTTACCCACTTTTGCAATTTTCACACAAATTTTTAAACATTGCATATTTTAACATAACCTTTTCATTTTTTGCAATTTTCACACAACAATTACTTATTTGTAATTCTCACACAAACTTTTACCATTTTAATATTTTTGCGAATTTCACATAAAATTTCGAAATTTGCAATTTTTAATATCAACAAAGAATTCGGAAAAATCTGTTAGATTTGGCTATATCAAATTCATTTATGCTAAGTGATTGTGCATCAATTGTAATATTTTAAACTATATTCACATTCAAAATCAAATATTATTATCTTCAAATTGGGTGTAAATCAGACGATCCCACCATGGGAAATCAATCCCGGATCGCTTTGGATCGTGTTTTGCTGTGGGATCGGTAGGATCACATGGGATCGTACGATACCACGATCCTGAACAACCTACAACTTGTAGCATAAATATATAAAAGAACGGTTTTTTTTGGTACAGAGTTTCAATTAGCTTAGTTGATTCATGAGCTTGTAATTGTTCCAAGAGGTTTAAGGTTCAAAACATTTCATTGCCATTATTTGTTTATATTTTTAAATGATATTCACTTTGTTTTTTCACCTTCTTTTTTTGTAATTTTATTTATTTCCCTTTCCACCTCGTTCTTTTTACTTTATTTTATTTTATTTTCTTCTTTTCTTTTTAAAACTAATATTAAACATTGTATATTTTTATTTCATTATTCATGCTATTTTTTATTAATGTTTTTCTTTTTATTTCTATTTCATTTTTTTCTTTCATCATTATTCTCCTTTTTGATTCTATTTGTTCTATCTTTTTCTTTAAAAATATATTGTTATTTTTTATATCGAGTTTAATGAGCTTATTCTCAAAAGAAATGGTCAATTTGAACTTCATCGGCATTCTACATGATGTTCATCTGTTTATCAAACTATCATCACCGATAAATTGTATTTGAATTGTTTCATACTCATTGTAACCATTTGAAATCTTTTTAAATTTACAATTTATTATTCAAAATTCTTTTATTTATATAATTGTGTATTTTGTTATAATGTTATTTTGGACATTTTGTAGTAAGTCATTTGAGCTAAATAACAATTATTAAACTTAAAATATTTTTGTTTTTATAAAAATGTTATATTATATTGCTAATTTAGGTTGTTTTTCATGAGATCTTACGATCCTACGATCCGATCTCACCCCATAAAATTGATCCTGCGTAGGATCCCGATCCTGAAAACATTGGTGTAAATCCCTAAACTTGTCATAAATATGTGACTCGGGGATTAAATTTCATTATAAGAATGTTTTTTAATCAATTTCACTAGATAATAGAAGATAATAGGTTCATTAAATATAATAAAAAGAAATGTCACGCTCAATAAAATTCACTATCT
>AYJT01076858.1:0-13057 GCA_001278415.1 Ocimum tenuiflorum | reverse complement strand
TATATTTGTCTTCTAGGAAAAATCCTGTTTCATTTTGATCTCAACAGTTGTCTTTTTAGTCCGATACTTGTATTTTTGGTCTCATTATTGGATTTTTTGCATAATTTGTTTTAACAAATTTATATTTGTGATCTCAATTATGTACTTCATCCACAACAAGATAAGTCAATTTAAAATATTATTGAGAGTGAACCCATGTCAAGCACACTTAAGTTTGGGATTTTTCTAGAACGAGAGTCAGAAAAAATGATACATCATGTTGGTATGAGTAGTCAAATCAATTCATTTTAAGCTCTCCCCAACTATATAGTCCCAACCTACATAGTCTCTGAATCCCTCTTGTTCCGGTGTGAATCTGATATAGTTCATTCATATAATCATATCCCCCTCCGCTAACCGAGGAAGTCTTACAGGAACCGCTCTTTGTCCGTGCTTCGTTTGTACAGACGATCACTCCCTGCTCGACACCAAGTCGTTACAATCATACTTCATATAAATTATGTAAAGTCTTCTCAAGATCGTCTTCAAGCATTTCATGACCCTGGGACAAAACCTTCATAGCTAAAAAAGAATCAATATACACAACCAGTGGATGCAGTTGTTGCACGAAGAGCAATCCAAAAAGAAACGCCTCAATCTCATCTCCAAGCAACGCATGATGATGCTTTATAGGTTTGGATAATGCAGCAAGAGTTATCTCTCATAATTGCACTAATTACGTACGTTTGAGTAATAGCATAAAATTGGTATCAATATTCCAACCGCGAGCAATTCTCATCCAGAGGAATCTATTTTGTATCACCAAATTGGAAACTAATTCATTACGAAATAGGTTATACTAAAAAAAAATCATGTAATAGTATGACTTTTAAGCTGTACGCGGTTCAAAATTTGAAATGCAAAGCAAGGAAAATCTAAATTGTTAATTTATATGAAAGATGTGACTGATAAGGGCAAAAGAAGTTCAATAAAATTGCAAAATTCGAAAAGGATGGACAAAAATGACGGAGAGAAGACAAATGTGGGGTATATGATCAGATCAGCATATCAACTTTGTGAAAGTCGGTTAAGATTGACTGGTTTTCGTTGTAAAGCTGTATAATAATAATAATAAATTATTATTATTATTATTATTATTATTATTATTACTATTATCATTGTCGATTTACTTTATTACAAACATCACATATGTGTGTGTTACTAGCTAGTGACGCTTTCTTCAAATGTTTATATCGTTGAATATACAAAAAACGTGAACAAGCAAAATGAAACTCCACCTGCATGATGCAGGATAATCCCGTTTCTTAGTATTTTTGGAAGGTATATGTATATTTCAAGGGAAATGAACAACATGAATCAAACGGCCACATGTAAAAATTAGTAACTCATCCTAATTATAACTGGAAATTTATATGGTTGAAATTATGATGAAAAATAACGATGACATATTTTTAAATCCACTAGCTTAAAAAGTATTTTTGCTAGAACTGAAAATGCTTAACTTCTTGATTTGGATATTTAGAAGAAATTAGAAAAGGAAAAGAATAAGTAAAAGGCAAGATCTTTTTTGTGTGTGCGTGTGTATAATTTCAATTTGTTTCTGTATCATTAACAGTAAAGTTGGCAGTGAGTAAAGATCACATTTGACATTACGTAAAGCTTATCGGAAAAAGTGACTGGAAAATAAATCAACTGCATCCAATAATTTTAAAGTTGTACGGAGTGGGTCTTTCTTTGCTTTATTTAGACTCCTTGAATGCTGTGAAAGAGTTGATTAATGCAGATGGAGGATATAGAATTAATATTAGATGATCTCAGTCATAAATATTTTACGTGGTGTTAGACGTATCTTCACAAGTACTGCAAACACTCTGCCTCATCTTCTTGTGCTTCATGTATTGATTTCGGCATTTCAGCTAATGAAGATTTTATTTGTTTTTTAAAAGAGAATCTGAATAAGGATATTTCGTATGGAATTAATAAATATATTTGTTGAAAGTGTTTTTTTATGAGAAATAATGATCGATCTGGCACAAATTTCTCCGGTTTCATTTCTTTAAACGACTAAAAGAAATCCTAACTGAAAGAAGTATTATCCCCCTCCTGATATCTCTCAAATCTCAATTTTATTATGCTGTCTGATTACATACTAATATAGAAAGAAAAAGAAATTATGAAATATGTTCTGTATAATTTTTTTATGCGAATTATACATCTCCACAAAATAAAACCTGAGTTTTAAGTATGCAAATAAATGAATGTAAGATTTTATAATAATTTGAAGTTGAAAATACCAGCCACACTGAAATTCTCATTGATGTGGTTTACTTACATTTGTAATATTCTCTTTCTTGCTCAGTTTATGAACTTATTAATTTTAAACTATTTCAAAATTAATATCAATATGATCTGTTGAATCTCTAAAGTTGACATTCGACGACTAAACAATCAACTCAGACCAAGAAAATTACTTGAGGTGATAGAATACAGAAAAAAATATTAATTACTAGACTTAATTGACAAAATAGGAAATAAAAAGCTGTAATAAAAAAATATTAGAATGATAAAATGACAAAACCTAAAGTTGAGACGATTTTCGTAAAATTGGAAAAGCTGCCAAAATAAAATCTACCATGTGCTCACATGCAACCAAAATAAACTTTTTTTTTTTGTTCAATAAATTTGTGTGGCAAACAGAAAAAAAGAACTTGCTAAATATCGGCATTGTTCCTGTCATCACAACTCATGCACAATAATTGAAATGATAAATATTTTAAGTCTTAAGAGAATGATCTCAATTAGTTATTAGGAAAAGAGAGCAGTGAGCATCAAACTTTGTAGAAAATGTCTCAATCTCATTGCTTGATTACACCAAACCTTTCTCATTCATATTTCACATAGACAACATTATTGACAATTCACTTACTTTAATCTGTTTCCCGAATTAGTGGAGTTACATTTTATATATTGTGAAAAAAAAAATATGCAATAACATTTTAAATTTCTTAATTTCTATTTCCACTTCTTTTTTCACCTGCAAACGTTAGTGTGTGCACTACAACAAGGAAATCTTTGAATGATGAGTTTATTTAAAGAGTGGTGAGTAAATTAAATTTGATTATCTCCGAAGTATTCGCAAATGAATAATACGTCTTTGTTTATTATAATTATTATAATGCCTAAATGGAGAATATCAAGTTGACAGTATTTTATATAGATAATCGTCATCGGTCAACTTGAATGTATCGGAGGTAATGCCACTAGTTCGTCACCGAACCCCATATATAATTAACCATAAGTAAATTCTAGTTTGTTCGTTAAAAATACAAGGGGAAATAAGAGAGATGTTTTAATTCAAGTTATAATTAGGTCTGGTCTAGGTGACCAACTAGCTACTTGATTAGATATCACAATTCATTTACATATTTCTAATATTACTCCTTGTATAACTCAGAGAAAATGATGCTTCTTCTTGCTGCATATGTTTTCAGTTTAGTATTTAAAAAATGATACATGCCCCGTGTACCAAAAATTTTAAGACCCTTGGTGGAATCTTATTTAATCCCAATTAGTTGAGCCTTTGTACGAGAATTCAAAATGCCTCGTGCCTGCCATCTAACTTCATATACATTTCACTACACTGTCTATTGCTCAAATATGTGTTGTATAATTTGATGACTATGTTCAGTACTCATTTCTCTTGTGTTTGGGGGTTAGATCCCTATTTGTCACTTTATCTTGATCAATGAAATATTGCTTCCGCGCTAGCTATGAATTTCTGTCAGTTTTTCCCTTTCTTTCAAGAATATTCTTGTTACCCTTTTTTCACCGTGCTTCTTAATTCCCTCAATCGAGTCTCCTATCTGCCAGTCCCTATGGGAAACACATTGAATAATTTGATATTTTTATACTTTATTCTAAAATTTATTTCGAGTTTGGGTCAAACTTTAAATATCATTCAATAAAAAAATTATGTTCAAAATTGTTGAATACTTTTGTCGAGCTCAAATAATTAAACTTTTAGCAAACCATGTGGTCTGCTCCATTCCAACCGGCCTGGCAAAATATTTCTATTTTTTGTGGGTTTTATTTATTTATTTTTTCTTAATAATTAAAATAAAATTTAAAATTTAATAATAAATTCTAAAAACTCTTAAGTCGTGAGGTTTATTCTTAAATTAATATAATAGAGAAAATAAAACTAAGTATTAACTATTGGGTCGGGCCCACCTAGCCGCCTCCACTTGCTCTTTGCATGCATTAAATTTAAGTAGCTTGAATATGTTCAATTGAGATCCTCTGCTACACGATGAAATTCAGACACTTGTATTGTGTGATATTACTAAAAATCATGACCGGGTGATTTTCGGGATCAACTTTTACCAAAACATCAACGCATAAGATAATAATAATAGAAAGTTACGAGATTGTGATTGCTACAAAGTGTGCGCTGGAATGTCGAACTACTTAATTAAGATAATAATATGAAAACGACTTCTAATATATAGAAATGTAATCGTGTATTGGTATGTTGGGAGGACTCGAATGATAACACATCTTAATTATTTATCTAAAATACTTAACCTACAGTTAAAATATAATTTCGTAACTTTTATTTGCATATTTTATGTGTTTTATACATGATTCGAAATTTAGAGGTGGAATTTTATTACCAACCATTTCTTTCTTCCGCAAATTTGTTATAAATGCCTAAAGTGTTATTACAAATTTATTGCGAATTAAACTAAACTATTTTCATCTAATGAATGACCGTTTAATATACGTTTTTGCTTAAGTATAATTCAGAATTGCCAATGAGAATGTTTTAGCAGTTGTAGTAGATTATTTTGTGGACAAAATCGTGAATTCTCATACCATTAGTATCTTTATAGGTTGAGTTTATCACAATTATTAATTTAATGTGGTTTTACCTTCCATGTATAGTTTGCATACTAGCATATATGATCGGGATTCATCTAGTATGCAAGTCTAGTAGCATATTTGGGTTACTTTCGTCATTAAAAAAATAAATAATTTGCGATAATGCTTAAATGATACATTCTATTAATCTACTACTTTTGACGTGCACCGAATTAAAGAACTTATTTATAAGGATTTATCTTGAAAGAAAATTATGGTTTAAGGAATTGACTGTGAAAGTTGAATATACTATTCCTAGGTGAATGCAATGAGGCAGCTAGTAGTTAGAGGTTAATCTAACGTAAGAGTTTAAAACTAATAAATCGGAAAAGCAGCTAATAAAACCAATTCTAATGATATTACCAACAATTCCCAGTATAAAAATTAATTTTGTCTTTTTTTCAATATTTTGTTTCCCTTTCTGTCGCTCTCACTTCATCCTTGAGCCAAATCATACTTAACCTCCAATTTCTCCAAAATAAATTAAGAAACATGAATGGAAATACTTGATTGAGAATTTAGATCTTAAATTGATGTTTTCGCCTAATGGATTTGAAGTAATAACTAAACTATCTTTCCAATGATAGATTACCAAAACTCCTTAAAAGAAGAATAAATATTATAACCGTCGTATCAAAATTATATTCTAAATAAATCGCACCAGATTATAGAAGCTTGAACGAGATTTCAGTTACTTAACTAATATTATTTACACTTTTGATTGCACTTGTTAAAATACTTAAAATCCCGTTATGTGTGCTTGATAAGTTAGTTGAAATTCGGACAAACATGAATTTCTACAAATATATTATATCTATGAAGTAGATTAAGTGGATAATCCAGCTATAAAGAGTAATCGTTAAACAATGAATTAAGTGCAGTTTACATGCCGTTTCTAGACGGCCAAAAATGAATTAATGTGCCGGCAATTTTCTGCATTGCCAGCTCTGCAAATCCTTCCAATTTCCAGTGCACCATTTAAAGCCTTCCAAGACTGAGTCAGATTTAAGCATGCCCATTTCTCCACAAATCTTTCATGGCGAAGTTATCATCCCTTCACCAAAATTCTAACAACAACAACAATAATAATAATACTGCTACTACGAGCTCAAACATTGTTGTTAATGGCGCCAATCCTGTGATGATGAAGCCCAAACGTACGAGGAAAACAATTCCTAGAGACTCACCACCTCAACGTAGCTCCATCTATCGCGGTGTAACCAGGTTCTTAAGCATGCACCTTCAGTTGATCAAATATTAGTTAATGATAATGCTGTCTGTCAGAATTATGGGTTTTCTATTGATCATGTTTAAGTCATTGCATGAACTCCCCCTTTTCTTTTTTAGGCATCGGTGGACGGGTCGATACGAAGCGCATTTGTGGGACAAGAATTGTTGGAATGAAGCACAGAATAAGAAGGGGAGACAAGGTAGGTTTTTAAGTTCTTGGAATATTTTGATTTAACGATCATCTGTAACAATTTTTGCTGTGATTTTGAAATTTTTTAACTTGTTGATACCCTTTTCATGGTGTGATGATTTTTGGATGGGAAATGCAGTTTATCTTGGTAAGCTAATGTTAGTTTACGAAAATAATGCAATAACTTGAAAATTTTACGTACATTAATTAATTTTGTTGTGTTGATTAGGTGCTTATGATGATGAAGCGGCTGCTGCTCGTTCTTATGATTTGGCTGCACTTAAGTATTGGGGTCGAGAAACTATACTCAATTTTCCAGTAATTTTATTTCCCTCTTTATTAAGTGTTGATAATACTGCATATAATAAAATTATGTAGCTAGCTTTGTGTGTGTTATTTTTTAATGTGGATTTAAATGAATGATGCAGGTATCGACGTATGAGAAAGAGATTATCGAAATGGAGGCTCAGTCCAGAGAAGAATACATTGGATCCTTGAGAAGGTTGGTGCATATAATTTCTGTCAAAATTCGTAAAGCAAGTGCATTTTAATGTTTCTTGAAATTGCAGGAAAAGCAGTGGGTTTTCCAGAGGGGTCTCTAAGTATAGAGGAGTTGCCAGGTATACATACTAGATTCCCTCTACATATATATGTAGTGTTTCATAGAATATTTGATTTATGTGGATTTTAGGCATCATCACAATGGAAGATGGGAAGCTCGAATTGGAAGAGTTTTTGGAAATAAGTACCTCTACCTTGGAACTTATGGTATATATCTATCTATCCAAATTCTATTACCTAAACTATTATATGAAAAAAAAGAAAAACAAGAAGAAGAAGCATGAAGAAATGGATTTAAAGCATGCATGCATGCACCTAATTTCCGATTAAGTAATATATATATATACATATATGTATATCTGAAATGAATTAATGGTTGCAGCTACACAAGAAGAGGCTGCAATAGCATACGACATGGCAGCCATAGAATACCGAGGACTGAACGCCGTGACAAATTTCAACCTGAGCCGCTACATAAAATGGCTAAAACCCAACTCCACAAGCACAAGCGGCAATGATTCCAATGCAGCCGCCTCGTGCTCCGCCTCCCAACAGCCTGCTTCCGTATCTCGACCTGCCACATCAGCGCTGGGGCTCCTGCTGCAGTCATCCAAGTTTAAAGAATTGATGGAAATGAATGATCAGTTGGCTGCTGCTGACTGCCCATCTAATTCCACTCCAACTCCAACTCCAACTCCAACCATCCCTCCTCCTCAAGAATATCATGAGAAACCCAGTTTTGATTTCTGCAATATTCACGAGGATATCTTCGCCGACTTCATGCACTTTCATTACCAATAATCTTTAATTTTATTTTTGCCGTGTTCCTATTATTGTTTATATACACACATATATATATATTGGATGGATACACGTGCATGGTTTGTATCAGTAATATACTAATTAATATGCGAACAATAGACCATGTAGCGTGATTTAGGACATCTCATAGTTCAACTAGAGACTAGAGAGAGACTTACGTACGGCTTATTTCTTTTATATTTTTAATATTATGTAAGAAATTCTCCCATGCGTTTCACTCTTTTAGTGGAATATCAAGTGTAGTATCAAATTTTATCTGATTAAATCTAAATAAATATAAAATGTTTCACCGCCTACATTCCCTTCCACCTCTAAATGCATAAGCCCTAGCTAGCTAGTCTATGAATGCATTATTCCACATCATAAAAAGTCAATTTTGACAATACAATAGTTTCCCATATAAGGTTTATTTTCAGAGAGATTTTAAAATTGATACCCGATTTTTCGAAAAAGGGGAAAACAAGATTTCATCATGAAATATCAGAGTTTATTCGTGAATAATCACAAAACTGTCGAGTAAATTGACCTACTTCTTTTGCAATTCAAGGCTTTAAAATCTAAATTTGCGGAAGACAAACATGAATTTCTTCAGCAAATAAAAATATGATTATATTTACAAGTAATTTCATCGATTATAAATTAGGGATGTTATAATATAAAAATATAGCCCAGTTCCAATAAATCAACCCCTGTGCAGGGTCGGTTAATATATCTGTTGTAGATTTTTTTATGGTCCATTGAGAGGAAATCAATTTTCACTTTATTGATGCGAATCACATTTGATACGTCCAATGTTTGCGGCTGACGAGCAAGAATAACAGAAATCCCTAAAATCTTGGCAACTTTTGCCCACACAACAATAGAGAATATCAATTGTTAGAAAACCAACACAAAACATAAGTATATATAAAGACACTCACAAGTCACACCTATTCTTTTCAAAAGTTACATGCTATAAAAAGCCACATCTCCCACTTCCATCCACAACCTTAAAAGATATATCTCTTGAGCACTTCTTATGTTTCATCAAATTATTATATTCAAGCGTGTTTGAGATTGTTAAATAAACAATCACTACCTTGTCGCGTATCGTGTTGATTTGATTTCATCTTAATCTCTAAAAGCTATGTGTGTTTTTCTAATTGCACGTAACATACGAGACTTTTTTTTACTCCAAATAATTTGTACTTGGCTTGTATGGGATTAGAAGAAAGGAAAGTGAGAAGGCCACTCCTCTTTTAATTTCCTTCTTTTGAACTTTCTTTTTCTTTCTCGAAAGTTGTTTTTTTTAGTTCACAAGCATGGTTTGGTGCAGTGGGTTTATGAAGTGAGAAAAAGCCACATTTCATGTTTGGATGAATAAGATCTGCAGTGAAAATGATTGATATCTCCAAACTTTTACTGCTTTCGCTGATAAGTTCACATCCCCCAAACACTGTTGCTGCTTTTGTTTCAATCTTTTTCTTGCTTGCTTGCTATCCCATCACTTTAATTTGTTAGCTAGGCAACAAAATTAGTGCTCTCACATATAGTCTGATTAAAGCAATATTTATGTTGCTTTTAAAAATGGTTCGGTTTTGCTTTCTGTTCAGTTGATGCAACTTATGTCTTGATATTGGAGCTCTACGTTAAAATTAAAATAAGCGTACGTACGTAATGCAAAGGTGATGATTACAGTAAGGAGTAAGTGTAGGAATGATGTCGTTGTTGCTCATATTTCCCATTTGTTTGGTTTTAAATAATTGGGGACTATATAATGGAGGCTGTACGTAGTTTGATTTTTAATAATCGGTACAAACATTCTGGGCTACAAAGATAAATAAAATACTCTAAACTACACACACATTTTTTAATAAATAGATGTCAATAATGGGCCCTGCGCAAAATGTGAAACCGGCCGGAGTTTCATGAGCATTATTTTTGCCTAAACACACAGCGTTTCTAGCTTTCATTTTTATTGCTCAACTACTCAAAAATATGTCTCCATAAACATGTAGGACAATAATGCCCTCCTCGCTTAATTCCACCTAATTACTATAGCTAGTTTACCATTCACAAGAAAAAGTGATCAGAAACACACACATTACATAATATATATATATATATATATACACACACACACACTACACTCATTTTCTGTATTCCTTTCAACAACGTAGATCAAACGATGGGTGGCTAGAAGCGTTGTTGGCAGCTAGCCGAGGAGTCGATTTGATTTGGTGGATGCAAGCAAGATTCTATCTTTTCTACTACGACGATATTGGCGACACGGCTCAATCTGTTTTCTCATGTAATTACCCTTGTTTCTGCTCATGTTTATTCTAAATATGTTCAAACACTTTAATTCACATGCATAAACAATCTTGCTTTTTTCTCTACTTGTCTGCATCACAACTTTCTTCAACACACCTCCTTATGCCTAATCAGATGTATACAAATTTTCAGCCGTAGCTGGGTTTATGAAAACATATCTATCGGTACGCCTGCCCTCTGAATTACAAGGATTATTAAATCAACGAATTAATCCTCATATTTTTTTTTTGGTACAAAATTAATCCTTATATTTTAATGAAGTTGAATTAATGCACATGTTCATTCTGCCAATACATAGTATCTTCTGTCATAATATTTTACTGCCCCCTTTTCAATTTATGTAGTTCCTGTCGTGTTCTTTCTCAATCTTTTTCATTTTATTTTTTTAAATACAGTTGGTTCTTGTTTTATATATTCAAATTTATTATGGCATGTATATGTTTTAGATAGTTCTATCTAGATATGACATTTCTGCTGTACGACTGTGCGATAACGGTCGGTTTTTCTGTCGTACGACTGGCACTACCCATTTTTTTTATGATTTTGGATTAATCTCGGTGCTATGAGTTGCCAAACTTAATATTTTGAACATATCTACGTATTTGGAAAGAAAAAGCTCAGTTTTATTCCGGCAGAATTTTGATGTCCGGGGCAAGGGGGTACCACTAGGGATTTAGGCCGATTTTCTTGCCTCAACATTTTGCCCTTGGAAATGGTCCAAAAACGAGGCTCCAAGAGCCAATTTTCTCTCTCGTCACTAGATAATTGAGTTAGCTTTTTAACGCAACTGACGAAAACCAATTCGGAGTCCTGTGGAGAGAGTTTCATGCTTTCTTGCTAGATTGTGCAAAAACTGCCGATTTTTAAATACCTTAGGAAATTATCTTCATTGAAACTTGAACAACAATCTTAAGGTATCATTAACAATATAAGGTTTTATTACCTACATTTTGATGTATGAGAACTTGTGTTTCTGTGACTTCCAAATTTTATGATAATCAAACTTGTGTTGTTGCACAAAGCCTCAAACCATTTGCATAATAACAAAAATTCCAATTTTCAAGTAAAGTTTGTGATTTGGCACGTCAAAACACTTAAGAGTATTTCAGAACTTTTATATGTGATGATGTAGGGGCATCTAAAATCAAGTTCATATACTATCTAAGGTGAAATATGGCCAAACTTCCTCTTCATTCGATGAAATCGTGTATTGGTTTATTGTGATCACAATAGTCAAAGTTGATGTCAAATGTTACTCGGTCGTGTAAATAACTTGTTTTGAATTATATCACATATTGGTACTGCTTGGCATCCCAATTGGGCTCCAGCTCATCTGGTCCCATTCAAATCAGCTTGAATTCCTTTCGTTGTTTAAGTTTTTTACTTTAGCCCCAATCATTTACTTCAGCCTAACCGCTCAAGCAGTAATTTATTAATCCCCGAACAAAAAAAAAAAATTGAAGATTGACTTTGACTTAATTAATAATGTTCCAAAATTCATTAATTTCCGGTATTCCTTCTAAAAATTGTGATTTAGTAACATCCAATCGTGGAAGAGATTTGAGAAATAGCGGTTTAGATTTTGACTAGGGAATTAAGACAGTATGAGAATGGAAAAACATCAAACTTCATTGCATCAAATTTTCAAAAATAAATCTCAGAAAAAAGTTTTCAATCAAATAAATATCAAATGTAATGAACAAAAAGAATTAATTTGTGAAACCGTCAAACTTCAAGTGAGCGCAGACCCCCAAAATTTACCAAAAAAATTCAAGGGCAGCACAATTATATACAATTTCATTAATCAAATTTCATATTTGAAAAAGCTTTACTCGTATGAAAGGAAAAATTATTTTCTATGACATATCAAACCGATAACACTTTAAATTTAAATTCTTTGATGATTCATAATCAATATAGAAAATTGAACGAGTAAGGAGAGAGAGTGATACTTCTACCAATTTACAATCTATAAAACCCCTTAAAGGAAAAATCTTATTCAGCAATGAATAATGTCGAAAAATAATTATATTTATAACAATTATTTTGTTATCTATATTTTAGCATAATAAAATGAGAAATCAAGACATAATCATAACATCAGACACAAATTGGTACACTAATAATATCTTACCTGCGCAACAATATTTGGTGCGTGGAGCATGTGGACCCATGTAGGTTCCAAAAAATAGGCAGAATCGAAATTCCTCCTACCTGAATGAGCTGGCAAAGTCTTCCTGGAGTTCATGTGGCATCACTTCAGTTTTTAATTCTTTAAATTCCTTGATGACATTGCTCATGACTAAAAACCAAAACCGGTTTAATAAAAATCCAATTTATGTGCCAAATCTGGTTTGGACCAGACCACCTGTGATTATGATCATGATTCATTTATGGTCTTCCGTCACCAAATATTGACGCCATGTGTGCGACAAATCTTCATATAAACCCGAGTACGGTACTACTTAAATTCTAATTATAAAACTTAGACTAAAGACAATAATAACTGAAAAGTCTATCACATCGTAATTCCTCTAGAACAATGTTTATATATGATAATCACATAGAATCAAATTAAATAAAAATAAAAGTCAGAATGCCACTAAAGACGATAACAAAAGTGTATTATTTTTCAAATAGCCACTTTAGTTAAATCAAAAGCAAAAATAACCACTTGTTATATCTACATTCACAAAATAGCCATTTTTCAGTGATCTTTCAATTTTGCCCTTAAAAAAGCTGATTTCAATTATTGAAAAGTGACTTTTACGGAAAAATATGGTGGCGAAACCGACGAAACCACAGTGGATTTTGCCGGTTTTGTCGATTTTTGTTTAATTTAATTTAATAAACCGGCAAAACAGACGAAACCGCATAGTTTTACCGGTTTATTAAATTAAATTAAATATTAAATTTTATTATTATTATATCCATTAGTATATATTAAGCGAAATCGACTAATCCCATGGTTTAGCCGATTTTTCGCCTAATTTTTTTTATATTTTAAAATCTTGAATTATA
>AYJT01076842.1:0-12420 GCA_001278415.1 Ocimum tenuiflorum | reverse complement strand
AAGCTTACATAAAAGTTTCGCTTTACAGTATACTCCAACAGATACTAAAGCTAAATACTGAAATACAAATACATTCAAGTACTTAAAAATAAATACACTGTGAAATAAAAATACAAGAAGACAAGATGCACTATAATCTGGTACCCGGAATTAGATCCTCCAAGATTATTGAAATATCCATCAAATGCACCACTTGTGAATGGTTCTGAAAGATATTATTAAGCTCGTTTTTGTATGATGCGTGCCTTTTCTGCTTCAAAATATGCCCGAACTTGAGCATTAGTTATGGAACTCAAATCCTGAAGCAAAATTTTATCTTCTCTCTTTGTTTCTTTATGTACTCGAACTCTCATCCAAGTGTTGTTGAAGTTGTGCATTTGACTTCTCAAGTCGTTCAAGAAGTTGTTCACGTCCTTCGCGCAATGTATTAACGACAGATGAACTATAATCATCTTTTTTTTTTCTTTTTAGTTTAGCTTTTTTCTTTGTTCTGATTGAGACCCACCACTGCAATTGAAATCATCATCTAAATTTAGAGTGGAGCATGAGATACCTGGTGAACTTTGTCCTTATAAAGTTGGATTTTCAAACACAGAAGAGAAGTGCCCAAAAATGTTCTTCCTGAGCTTTTTCTGCAATTTTAAAATTTTTCAAAATCCTTAATAATGCCCTAAACATGATCTTATTTCCATCCCAATTTGTATTCCGGGTCCTCCATTAGTACCACTTTAGCTTGCAACATCTACAAATAATTTAAAACATATAATGAAAATTAAAAATAAATTTACAAATTTTCATAGTAAACTGTTAATACTCACGATATCTTCATTTGAAGCTCCACTTTGGTGTTTGCATTAAATTGCCTGAATGCATGCATGAAATTTCTTTGCAGCTTTCTCAATAGTCTAAATTCGAGTTTGAAGAGATCCTGTGTACGATTTTCCCAATTCTCGTGATTTTCTATATTGAACTTTGTTGCAACACGGCTCCAAAATATGTAGGCACTTTGGTATACTCCAACACATGGGTCTTTAGAGATTTCTTTGTAAATCTACCATAACAAGATGTCTTCATCATGATTGTAGGAAGACGATCGAATAGACATTTTACGAGTATTTGAATTAAGTAGTTGTAAGTTGTGAATGATATATTTTGAACCATTCCTCTATTTATAGGTAAGATAATGAAATTAAATGATGTCCAATGCAAAGTTAAACATACACACATTATTACAACAAGACTAACACATTTATCAATTTCCTGACGCGAATATGACCAAGCAATGCAAAGTTAAACATACACACTTCTCAAGTCTTGCATTATTGCAACAAGACGGACACATTTTTCAATCTCCTGGCACGGATGTGACCAAGCAATACAGAGTTAAACATACACACTTCTCAAGTCTTGCATTATTACAACAAGACGAACACATTTTTCAATCTCACAAATGTGACCAAGCAATGCAAAGTTACACAGACACACTTCTTAACTCTTGCATTATTGCAAGAAGACGAACATGTTTTTCAATCTCCTGATGCGGATGTGACCAAGCAATGCAAAGTTAAACATACACACTTCTCAAGTATTGCATTATTACAACAAGACGACCACATTTTTCAATCTCGTAATGCGGATGTGACCAAACAATGCAGAGTTAACACATACACTTCTCAAGTCTTGCATTATTACAACAAGACGACCACATTTTTCAATCTCCTAATGCGGATGTGACCAAACAATGCAGAGTTAACACATACACTTCTCAAGTCTTGCATTATTACAACAAGACGAACATATTTTTTAATCTCTTGACGCGGATGTGACCAAACAATGCAAAGTTAAACATTATTAATACAAACATGTAAATATATAATATGTCATTTTGATAGTAAATCACTATGCTACAAAATACTTCTCTCTAAAAATCTTCCCACTTCTCGAAAATGAATTTCAATTTTAGTAGTTCATCATCTTCCTCTTCAAATGATGATGAAGATATGCAAATCATAAAGCATATCTAAAACACGCAAGTCATGACATGTCAAGTTATCTATGAACACAACATGATTATTCAAATGTTTCAAGAAAATCGATCAATGCAAGGTGGTTTAGTTCCTGGCCACATTCTAATCAATCGTGATCGTGAAGCTGCTTATCATAGATTGTACAATGATTATTTTTCATATAAACCATTGTACAATAATGCCATGTTTCGCAGAAGATATTGAATGACTCGTTCGTTGTTTCTTCGCATTGTTGATGCTGTTAAAGATCATGACTACTACTTCTAGCAATAAGTGGATAGCACCGACAGACTTGGACTGTCACAACTGCAAAAAATAACAAGCTTTTTCATTCAGGGGAGGGGGGAGACTAGGTTTCGGATGTTAGCATTAGTGATGCCAACGGATTGGTTTCGGTTCTGAACTGCTGGTTAGGCGGTTCATTTTTCGAACCCTGAACCAGCCCGCCTCATAGATGTCACGGTTCCGGGCTAAACCATGAACTAGCGGTTCTGGTTTGAACCGCCGGTTTTTTCCTTTTTTTTATAAATAATTTATATTTTATATTATAACTTGAAAATAATAATTTATATTTTATACCATTCCAACATTTGAAATTGTATAAATTTTGGTAGACTAGTTAGTAATTTATTATTTATTAAGAATTTAAAACTTAAGAATTAAAGAAAAAGATTAATTGGGCTTGCACTTAATTTTTTATATTAAAATTAAGTTGCCTACGTATCCATTCTTCAAAGGGAATCAAAGCCCACGTAGTTCTCCAACGGCCAGTTTTTTAAATTTTTTTTGAACTGCCCGCTCGAACCGGCGTTCCGCGGTTCAAAAATTCTGGCCCTGAACTGGCTGCCATATCGGACTCAAGGTTCCGGTTTAAGGACACGGTTTCGGTTCGAAACCGTGAACCGTCGGGCCGGTTTCGGTTTGCAATGCCATCACTAGTTAGCATATGATTCACCAACAGATGCAATAGATGAGTATATTAAAATAGGTGAGTCTACTGCAATTGAAAGTATTAAGAAATTTTGTCGAGCAATTATAGAGATATTTGCAGAGCAATGCTTGAGGGCACCAACTGCACATGATATTGCTAGGCTACTTAATGTGGGCCAACAATGTAGGTTTTCAGGAATGCTGGGGAGCTTAGATTGCATGCACTGACAATGGAAAAATTATCCTACTGCTTGGGTTGGACAATATACAGGTCGTAGTGGAAGACCGACGATCATTCTTGAAGCAATTAGCAGATTATGATCTTTGGATATGGCATGCTTATTCCGGTATGCCGGACACCAACAATGACATCAATGTGTTTGAATCATCTAATCTCTTCTAACCTCACTCAAGGTATTGCTCCTCCAGCTCATTATATAATTCAAGGAAAAGAATATAATGCGGGTTATTAATTAGCTGATAGTATATATTCGAAATGGTCTACCCTTGTGCAAACGATTCATGAACACGCAGTCCGAAGAAGAAATATTTTGCAATGAGACAAGAAGCATGTAAAAAAGACGTTGAACATGCATTCGGGGTTCTACAATCATGACTCGCTATTATAGCGGACCGACAATTTATTGGAGAAAAGAAGTGTTGCATAATATAATGACTACTTGTATAATTCTGTGCAATATGATGATTGAAAATGAGTGTGACACTGAAGCACCGATAGAACTCAAAAGAGAAACGCCATTGCTAGAGGTTGAAATGGAGACGAATGAAAATGCTCGATTCCAAGAATATATTTCTCGATATCAAAAAGTTCGGAATAAAGATGCTCATATCGCACTTCGAAATGCTAGTACTAATTGATCGTATGTGAGAGGAGCATTCTAATAATGAGACTTGAATGACTACGTATTTTTTTCAAAAAAAATTATGTGTACGAATAAGTTTGTATAGTGTGTTTTAGTGTAATTTTAATACCAGGCTGTTAAGTTTATTTTTAGTGTGTTTAATGTAATTTAATTTTCTAGTTATTTCATTGGTTTGATGTATTTTAATGTAATTTTTTAAATCAAATTGTTTAATTTGTTTGGTGCACTTTTATATTATGTTTTATATTTAGTAAATGCATAATTAATAATATTTGCATTTGTTAATAATTTATGATCTCAATATGATTTAGTTTATATGAAATGAATAAAGGGTTCAAATTGTAAATTTAATAAATATATTGGTAGTATTTGAAAAGTATAAAAAGGTAGTGAGAATAAAAATATGCTGAGAATATTCTTTTGAGTTTGAGTTTGGTATAATGGGTTGGAGTTGAATTACTGTTTGATTTAACATTTACTGTATTTTGAATTTGAATTTGGTGTAATAGGTCGGGGATAGTTGTAAATTACATATTGAGCTCTCAAAATTATACAGGTCGGCCTATAAAATTAGACTGAAGCAGACCCAGATTGATGTATTGGCCCAATGACTTCTAAGTGGGGTGGGCTGAACTTTTTTCTATTTATACATATTCGGATCCTGATGTGGACCCGCAAAATAGAAAAAACCATGGGAGTATGAAGATCTCGTAGACGATGATCATGCCCTAGTATTGTCACCAAATTGAGCTAAGATTAATTCGATGGAATAATCCTGTTGCTCGCCAATCCGTAATCTCGAGCTTCACTTGTGTTTTTTCTTGCTTGGATTTGTTAGCATCGGACGGTATCCTCCCTTTGTTGTGGCTTCTCATTGATCAACCAAACCGAGAAGAATTTTGCAGTTAAAAAGGGCGTAATGTCGAGGCTGTGGGCGAGGTTCTCAGCGATATTCACCAATCGTACCTTTGTAGGAATGGACAAAAGCGGCAATCGATACTTCACCAGAACGGAGGAAATCGACGGGATTAGTGAGTCGCTCTATCTTCTTTACACTTATATTTCTGCTGTCGTGCTTTTGTGTGTCTCTGTGTGTGCCCTTTGTATGAATGGATGTACAAATGTGTGAATTTCTATTTACTGTTAGTCCTTAGAACTTCTCTTAATCTGATGATGCTGTCGAGTATGCGTTGGTTGGAGTTCATCGTATTAATTTTAAGGTTGTATTTGTAATTATCGAGATAAGGGCGAGTTCGTTTTAGCCTTTCGCTGCCCATTGATTGTGTCTTTTTTTATTTATTTAATTTGGATTCTACTTAAAGCAATTTTTGTGGAGTTTTTGAGCTTTCTTGTTTCTTGATGCCTTCCCTGTTTCCAGATAAATGCGTATAGCAATTGATTGGTTACAAAACTAGATTTAGACAATTTTTTATAAACATTGTTGATTTTTTATCTTTGTATTATCGTGCCAGCTTGTTAAATTTTGGTATAAAGGAGATATTTGAGCCATCTGTAATGTTTGTATTTGCAAAAATTCAGCCTTTTTGCCTGTTTTTATTCATCAGTGAAGGAGAAAAGGTGGGTAATATTTAAAGAAGAGCATGATCCCACGTCGGTTCCGGGTATGGTTTTCAATATTTAGTTTAAGTCATTTGAGTTTTTAAACTGCTCACTGTTTCTGATCACAGTTCGTTTATCATCACTATTGAAGTTACAGTAATGTGCCATTACACTTAGGTTTCTCTGTGTCATAGGTTTCAAATAGGGAATGAGATAGTGCTTTACTTCTATCATTTCTAATATGACTTTCCAATGCCAAAATAAAATTTCCTCCTTGTTTGATCTGAACCTAATCGAAAATGCATAAGCTGGCAGCTGGGGTGGCATAGGCTTCCAACCCCATCCTAATATGTAATAGGCGAAGTTAGGTAGCTATTATTCTAACAAGAGTTGTTCTCAATGCCTGAAATAATTCTGGTTGTATTAATTTATTGTTCTCAATGCCTAAAATAATCCGGGTTGTATTTATTTCATAAACAAATTTATAGTTTATGCTCATTCATATATTGTCTATCTTCCTTTCTCTATAATCAGTAATTATTTATGTTTCAATAGTTTTGTTGTAGTTGAATGGATATGTTGGCTGAATGGGCAGCGTAAAAAAGCTCCAACACCAGAGGTAATAATCACATTCTTTATATCTTCTATAAAGGGTGTGTTTTTTCTAAGTCCTATCATATGCAAAATATCCAGTGCTAGTGGAATTTTTACATTATCGAAAAGGGTGATCCATAATACTTGGCATTTATGTACTTAATTCAGGCCCTTAAAAAATTTTCTCTGGGTAGTATCTTCATCTTCTTGACGGTAGCATTTGATAGATTTATATTTTTGTAGTAAATCTCAACATTGTTGTATTATTCTCGTTTACTTGTTCCCAATCCATCTGTCCTCTTCTTCACTTGTATGTGCTTGAGTCAATTTTAATAATTTTGTGATGAGTCAGTAATGGAGTTAGAGCATTTTTATTTGTTAAATGTCAGTGGAATTAATAAACTTTTGTTGCCTGTGCATCACCGCATCCCGGGCATCTGCTAGAAACCGAGTTCTGATTAATAACTGTTAAATTCTTTGGCTTTACAGGAAATGGCTCAGTTGGAGGCAAGGAGAGAACGTGTTAAACTGAATGTTGCCCGTGAGTTGCTAGAACCTTAACTCTTTAAGTTTCAAATAGATTTCTTCAGTCTCTCAAGCTTATATCAATGAGCACTTTTTCAGTAGATCATCAAACAATTAAAATGCTTAGATGAATTATAGCTGTCGAACTTCTCTTTACATCATTCTGGAGCCTTAAAACTAATTCTGCCTTGGTACACTACAATTTCTTTTGCAATTATCCTTGACTCATTGCCTTATCTTCACTGTGTAGTAATGTCATCACAATCAATCACCTTGCTGTTAGTGTGTACCGTGATTGGCTTAGTTTACGTTGTCCTTTCACTAGAATATGAGACATTCATCTGATTACTGTTAAGGATACAGTAAGAGAATGTCATTGTTGTTTGATATTGATCCTGGTCGTTTTCTACTCTTTGAGCCTTAATTGTTTGTGTTTTGCACTAGTTCTCAAAAAGGAAGAAGAAGAAAGGAAGGCCAGGGAAGGCAAGGCCCCCAAAATTGGTTGGTTCCCCCCTATTTTTACTTCACCATGAACGAAATAGCTGCGTCTAGTTAAATGATATATTTGCTTGGTGCTTTCAATGTGTGTTGATAGGAAAATCTGCTGGCCCTGACTTGAAAAGTTTCGTTCAACAGTTTCCTACTGATTCAGAAGGTACAGTATGCTTTCTACTTTGCATTGGTCGATGTCTTTCCTGTTTACAAAAATCTCTATCATAATGGCATGAGATTAGATGCGGTAAGTTCAACACAATTATCTCTCATAACGATGAACAGCATGATGTAATATGAAATTCTGTAATACCTCCAGTATTATTGGCTAATTGCTGCTTTTTAAAAAGGTCAGATTGCATGAATGCATCTGTTATACCTAAAATTTTGTAATGCTTGCTGTTATTCTCTATTGATCTTTGCAATCTGAAGTTTGTGTTTGGCAAGTATTGTACTGAATGCTTTTCCTTTTGGCCAAATGTGTTGGTGTTAAACTAGGAGGATTGGGAATGAGAATCTCAAGATTCATTAAATGGGAGGGAGATATGATCAGGAAATAGAAAGATAATTTAATTTGTTGTCTTCAATGGATTTGTATCAGTTCATATCTTTATACAGCACTTCACTGTGCATGCTTTCTCTAACTGAGCACTTCAATGTAGCACGAGTTTCCTTCTGCCTTTTTCCGTTTTGAACTGGATTGCTTTTAAGTGAACCTTATTTAGTATTAAATATTAAATAATACATGAATTTTTTCCACAGTTGCTTTTGGGTTTAATAGCCTGTTTATTTATTTCCATGAAAGGTAACAAAATTGAAGATTCGTTAGAGTCGAAGTATGTGACGAGGTTGGTGCTAAAACCTGTCAATATATGTTCTGGATTTGGTGTTGCTATGTGATGAACTCTGATAATTCTGTGAAATTGCAGTGAGAAGGGGTCTCATGAGAAGAAACAAGTTTCAGACATCAGAAGAGAAGCAGAGTAAGTTGTTTTATCGTGGGATAGAGATCCTTCAATTATTAATGAGAGTGTGACATTTTTATAATATATTTTTAGGTCGTCGGAGCCCACTGGATCTGGTGAATCTTTTCGACCTGGGACATGGCAACCACCAATGTGAATCACACTTTACAGCCTCACTTGCCGGCCAGCGCACATTTTATTGTATTGGGTTATTATCAATTCGACTTCTATTACTTGTTCAAGTTTGACTCTTTTATGTTGGAGTCGAACATTTTGAGGTTCACGGACTTAATCAAGCTTTGTTATATTTGCTCAAATGATTTTATCAAATTGAGATTTGAGTAACTCAAGACTTTTTCAATCATACACGAATACCGTTTGTACTTAAAACTTTTATAGGTCACTCCGCTAGTAGTGGTCTTCTATATCACGGCATAAACCATTAATCACATGAAAGAAAGAGTGGATTGGCTTCATCAAATCGTCGTGAAAAAATCTGTGGTCTTGTAAGCATTGTCTAAAACATTCACACCATAATATAATTTATGTAAAATACTTGGGGTGTGAAAAGTAGTTCGGGAGATATGGCGGTGGGGCAAACACGGAAGATGCGTAGGCTTGTATTTTTCTAATTAAAGAGAGATAAAAAGTAGTTGAATTTTAAATTTATTTTTGAGAAATTAATCTGTTTTGAGAAGGGATTAATTGCAAGAAATAATACAACATTTGTCCACTTTTACAATTTTCACACAACTTTTTAGACATTGTGTATTCTAACAAAAACTTTAACTTTTTGAGATTTTCAGATAAACATTGCAAATTTTAACATAATCTTTTAACTTTTTGTAATTTTTACATAAACTTTGAAATACTGCAAATTTTATATAATCTTTTAAAATTTTACAATTTTAACATATAATTTTTTTATAGCAAGATCATCGAACATATTTACCCGGTTAATGATATTGTTTTTTATTGTATCTAATGATCATGTTGTCTCCCATTATCTAGTGAAATTGATGAAAAGATATATTCATAATGGAATTCATTCTTGAGTCACATATTTATAACATTTTTAGGGAGTTACACCAAATTTAAAATATATTAATATTTTATATTGAACATCAACATTATTTAAATATCACAATTGACGCACAATCGATTAGAATTAAATGTTCTGAAATAGACATATTTCCCCTAAAAAGAAATATTTGATGGATCATTCCAAATTTGTTTGTTGATTTTATAAATTGCAAATGTGTTGATCCCAGATTCCAGTTAAGTATTACAATTCAACAATTTCTGTTTTACAGTTTGATATTAAATCAATTGTCACGATCACTTGATCTAATACTGTGTGTTGATGAGATATCAGCTAATTTCATTCTTTTATGAGGCATCCTGCTCAAATACCAATATTGGTATTCTACTATTGTAGTCAATCATCTAAATCTCCTTGAACAACCTACTCTGATATCAAATGTTGGTATCAGCTCAGTTTGTTTTGTCTGTGATTAAGTGCTGGACCTAAAGGGTAATTAGAATAAATATGTAAGTGCGGAATTTAAACTTAGGGCACAGATTAATAGAACTTACTCTTTATTGTTAATTGAGACTCAATGAAGATTGTCAAGTTTCAGATAAAATAGTTTGAGCATATGCCGGTCAGTTGAGCTGACCAGTTTTAATATAAATCAGTTTGAGAAATTGAAAATTGTTAAATGTTTCAACTTATGTGAATCAGCAGACTTCGTTGGCTGAACAGTTATTTCAGTTGTTGGTTTAACATGCATGGATTGGTCAGTTACACAATAAAGTAAAGAACATAAAGCAGTAAACTGACACAGAGATTTTACAGAGGTTCGGAGGCCAACTGCTCCTACATCCTCTCTTCCTTCTACTACTGAAGGGAAATCACTATCATTATTGCTTAAGTAATTTAATACGGATTACAATATCGATCTTCTCAGCTGTTGGTCTAAAGGCTATTCCTTTAAGCTCATATCTCCAATATGTTGCCAACTGTCTCCTCGGTTCTTCCCATATATTCAGGTATTTATAGTCTTCTTATCGTTGTGATTGTTGGATGGATGTTGAAGATGTACTTTATAGCCGTTCTAACACATTTACGATAGTTGTTTCATATGATCTGCTTGTGTCAGAATATCTGTCTTTTAGTTGGCAGTATGAAAGCTGACTAGGATGAGGTGGTTTCAATCATAGTTGTCAGTTGAGTAACCGACTCAGCCTCAGTTCAGATGAAGGCTCTGAACTGGATGTTTCGTATCTCAGTTACAATTGAGTCAGCTTCCCTCTAAATCTGACAATTGCAAATACCCTCATAACTGATCTGGAGCTTTTTAGTCATGGATGTCTTCAACTGAATTTTTCTTCTTTTTTAATTCTTCAGTTGGGCTTTTCTCATAACTGTCTTCAACTTCAGTTATGTCTGTTGTGGAACTGATCGGCTGGCTCAGTTCTCTTTGTTCCCCCTTAGTTTGATCCTTAGTCTTGAACTTCTTCAGATCCAGTATTCGGCTCGTTGAATGTCTAACTAACTATCTTTTACATCGTTCTTGACTGTTTACATATTTATAATTGGATCTCTTAATCGAAGCACAGTTGAGAGAAAAGGATATACTTTCATTAATTATAATCAGCTGTGTTACATGTATTTATAGAAAGAAAGAGCAAAGAATTTGATCTAACTAACTTAGATGTTGCCAGCTCAGCTTAACTGTTTTCCTAACTAACTATTCAACTAACTAACCTCTTTACAAAGAGCACACACTAAGATACCCCCTAGAAAGTGAACTACTCCTCTGTAAGTTGTAATTTTTGGCAAAGAAAAAGGAATCAAGGAGCAGATAATGGCTTGGTGAAAATATCTGCAACTTGGTCTTCGGATGGAACATGGCCTGCTGATATAACACCACTTTGGACCTTTTCACGAATGAAATGGACATTGACTTCAACATGCTTGGTACGGGAGTGAAAAACAGCATTGGAGGCTAAGGCAATGGCACTTTTGTTGTCACACCACACTTGAGAAGGCAGAAGAAATGAGAGGCTGAGTTCTTGGCACAGAGAGTGAGGCTAGAGCTCGATACTCAGCCTCCGCTGAGCTCCGACTGACAGCATCTTGTCTTTTGGAACTCCAAGTGATAAGATTTGGGCCAAAGAATACACAATATCCACCAGTGGACCGACGATCATCAATGGAACCAGCCCAGTCGGCATCGGAGAACCCTGCAAAATAAATAAAGGAAGAAGAGGAGAAATGAAGTGACAAGTTCGAAGTTCCTTTGTGATAACGGAGAAGATGTTTGCATGCAGCCCAGTGAACAAAAGTGGGGCGTTGCAGAAACTGATTGAGCTTGTTGACTGTGAAGGCTGTATCCAGACGGGTTAAGGTAAGATATTGAAGGGACCCAACTGTGCTCCAGGATGTTGAAGAGCAAATTTTACATGAAGTTGAGCAATTATACATGTAACCTGCTCAAAAGAATCACCAGTTAACAGAATATCATCAACATAATTGAGGATAAGAAGCAGACTGTCGTGAGAGTTTTGAAAAAATAAGGAGACATCAGATGCTGATCTTTGAAAACCCAATTCTAGCAGATATTGCTTGAGTGTGTCATACCAAGCACGAGGTGTTTGTTTCAACTCATAAATCCATTTTTGAAGGTGACACACATGATTTGGAAACTGGGGATCTTCAAAACATGGTGGTTGCATCATGTATATAGTTTCCTTCAATTCACCATTGAGAAAAGGCATTATTTACATCAACTTGTTGAATTTCCCACTGCCGCATTACAGCAAGAGGAAAGACAAAACGGATAGTGGAAAACTTGACCACGGGGCTAAAAGTTTCATTAAAATCCAGACCAGTTGTTTGCTCATAACCATGAGCCACTAATCGAGCTTTAAGCTTATCAAGACTCCCATCAGCTTTAGTTTTCACACGAAAAATCCAACAGCATGATATAACTTTTTTATCCTCAGAATTTGGTTCCAAACGCCAAGTTCGTTTAAATTTCAGTGCCCCATCTTCAGTGGCCATAGTATTGTACCAATCACCATCATTGAAGGCTGCCTTTAGAGTCTTAGGTACCACAGGTAAGGAAGGTTTATCCGGAGGAGATGAGTTGGGTGGTAAAGATGATGGAATTGAGCGGAGATTAGATTTTTGTAATATTGGAAGAGAAGAGTTTTGATTAGTAGTAAGTGAGAGAGCTTTGGGCTTGAAGATTCCAAGTTTAGAACGAGTAACCATAGGATGTATATTAGTAACAGGAGCAGAGTTATTTGATGAAGCAGAAGAAGAAGAAGATGAATGTAGATCAGATGGAGTGGAATGATGATTAGTATCTGGCAATAGATCTGCAGCATTTTGAGGATGAGGAGTAGGAGTAGGTAACACAAGACCAGGAAGTG